>JARSSU010037641.1:0-26914 GCA_029619165.1 Eurosta solidaginis
ATTATTACCATGGTGGGATATATAGACAATAGTCCTGACAATAGAATATATCCTCAGAAAGTCACTACAAATGTTGTAAGAAAGATACTCTACTCAGAAAGTACAAAAGTGATGAGAATGCTCTCATGGAAACATAACTTATTTACGAAGCAAATGCGGCTACGAAAATGGAGCACCAAGGATATCATTCATTCTATGGTTGAGCAACTCACTACTTTTTTAAGGTGCAGTGAAATAACTCCAAATGCAATAACTCCATATCAAAACAAGTATAAGGAAGGTTAGTTCGGGTGTAACCGGAACATTACACACTCAGTTGAGGGGTATGGTGACAGCATAAGGGAAAATAACCATGTAGGAAAATGAACCGAGGGAAACCCTGGAATGTGCTTGTATGACATGTGTATCAAATGAAGGCATTAAAGAGTATTTTATGAGGGAGTGGGCCATAGTTCTATAGGTGGACGCCATTTAGGGATATAGCCATAAAGGTGGATCAGGGTTGACTCTAGAATGCGTTTGTACGATATGGGTATCAAATTAAAGGTATTAATGAGGGTTTTAAAAGGGAGTTTGGTTGTTGTATAGGTGGTCGCCTTTTCGAGATATCGCCATAAAGGTGGACCAGGGGTGACTCTAGAATGCTTTGTACGATATGGGTATCAAATGAAAGGTGTTAATGAGTATTTTAAAAGGGAGTAATCCTTAGTTCCATAGGTGGACGCCGTTTCGAGATATCGCCATAAAGGTGGACCAGGGGTGACCCTAGAATTTGTTTGTCACAATATGGGCATCAAACGAAGGTGTTAATGAGTATTTTAAAAGGGAGTGGGCCTTAGTTCTATAAGTGGACGCCGTTTCGAATATCGCCATAAAGGTGGACCAGGGGTGACTCTAGAATGTGTTTGTACGATATGGCGTATCAAATGAAAGGTGTTAATGAACTTTTTCATTTTCTTCTACTTAATATGGTAGGTGTCACAACCATTTTATAAAGTTTTTTCTAAAGTTATATTTCGCGTCAATAAAACAATCCAATTACCTTACCATGTTTCATCCCTTTTTTCGTATTTGGTATAGAATTATGGCATTTTTTTCATTTTTCGTAATTTTCGATATCGAAAAAGTGGGCGTGGTCATAGTCGGATTTCGTTCATTTTTCATACCAAGATAAAGTGAGTTCAAGTAAGCACGTGAACTAAGTTCATTAAAGATATGTCGATTTTTGCTCAAGTTATCGGGTTAACGGCCATGCGGAAGGACAGACGGACGACTGTGTATAAAAACTGGGCGTGGCATCAACCGATTCGCCCATTTTCACAGAAAACAGTTAACGTCATAAATCTATGCCCCTACCAAATTTCAAAAGGGATTGGTTCATTTTTGTTCGACTTATGGCGTTAAAAGTATCCTAGACAAATTAAATGAAAAAGGGCGGAGCCACGCCCATTTTGAAATTTTCTTTATTTTTGTATTTTGTTGCACCATATCATTACTGGAGTTGAATGTTGACATAATTTACTTATATACTGTAAAGATATTAAATTTTTTGTTAAAATTTTACTTAAAAAAAATTTTTTTTTAAAAGTGGGCGTGGTCCTTCTCCGATTTTGCTAATTTTTATTAAGCGTACATATAGTAATAGGAGTAACGTTCCTGCCAAATTTCATAATGATATCTTCAACGACTACCAAATTACAGCTTGCAAAAGTTTTAAATTACCTTCTTTTAAAAGTGGGCGGTGCCACGCCCATTGTCCAAAATTTTAGTAATTTTCTATTCTGCGTCATAAGTTCAACTCATCTACCAAGTTTCGTCGCTGTATCGGTCTTTTGTAATGAATTATCGAACTTTTTCGGTTTTTCGAAATTTTCGATATCGAAAAAGTGGGCGTGGTTATAGTCCGATATCGTTCATTTTAAATAGCGATCTGAGATGAGTGCTCAGAACCTACATACCAAATTTCATCAAGATACCTCAAAATTTACTCAAGTTATCGTGTTAACGGACGGACGACGGACGGACGGACATGGCTCAATCAAATTTTTTTTTCGATCCTGATTATTTTGATATATGGAAGTCTATATCTATCTCGATTCCTTTATATATGTACAACCAACCGTTATCCAATCAAACTTAATATACTCTGTGAGCTCTGCTCAACCGAGTATAAAAATGAAATACTCCCAAATCTTGTCCATACAAATTGGGATTTATTTCATAATGTTGTTGCTGTGTAATTATTTCATAATGAAATAACTCCCAAAAGACATAATCCCCAATAAAATGTCTTTGGGAGTTATTTCGTATAATTTGTTTGAGATTGGGAGTTACTTAATTTTACTGGCACTTACTTATACTTCATTGTTTGTAATTCTTCAGCATTGGGAATTATTTCATTTTTGTGAGAGTTATCTTCATTTCTTAAAAAACACAATTGTATCAAACTTGCCGTTCTTCAGTCTAACCGTTCTATGGGTCGACGCTATACATAAGGACCATTGGTTTTATCGTCAACCAAAGGGTTTTGCACATAGGTTCTCAGGTAGTTCCCCAACGAGAATCAGTAAGTCATTTTTAATTGTTTATTAACAATTTACTAGTACTTAGTAGTTAAAGTTAAAATATAAAAAAAATTATGTTTATAGAACGGTTGCATCTAATCAACTATTTTCATTTGTTGTATACTTTTGCGATATTATTGGACTATTAAAGCTTACTTTCTTTGTGAATTCCGAGCAACACACACACACGGATATACAGGCGGGCCATTTTATCTAATTCACTGCTTGCTTGGTGGTACCAGACGCCTTAAATTGTTCCAACGAATGAAAAATTTTTAAATATTACCAACGAGGAAATTGGACCTTTTCAGTTCAACTCTATTTATTTATTTTACAAAAAAAATATAGAAAATTTGGTATAAAAAATCGCTGATGTCACAGTAATTCTGCGTAGCGGTAGCCACGGTTATACCACACACCCGGACTTGGCACGGGCGTAGCCCAGGGTTATTTTTATAGCGCGGCCAAAGGCCGCTATGCAGAAGGTGTTGCTACGCAGGGACTTGTTCCTTTTATCTTTAACTTCATTAAAAAAATGCGATTTTTTATATATATAAATTACTCACGTCTACACGACACTATTCAGTTTCTTGTAATTGTGAACTTTTACATGTACATAATAGTCGCTGTATTTTTCAAATCTCATTGTAACTGATGAATATATAAGTACCCTTTCAAATTTTGATTTGGATTATTTATTTTGTTTGTAGGGGAAATTTTTTTGGGGACTTGTGGTTTCATTATGAAATAACTGGCAAATATTGGAAGTTATTTCATTTCCTTCTTGGAGTTATTTCATTGTTGATTGGGTGTTATTTCATTGGGAGTTATTTCATGGGAGTTTTTCATTTGAGAGTTATTTCACTGCACTTCTTTTAATGATGAAATACGTGATCCTCAACCAAGATCACACTAACTTATGTCTGAACTCCGCGTAATTGCCTAATTTTAATTCAATGCGCAAAACGTTTTATCATATACTGAAACAAACCGATGTCAACAATAGCATAAACAACTCAAGTACTTCATTATCTGCTTAGCACATGCTGGAAAACGAGTACTTCAGGGAGTTTCACTGCAGTACCAATGGCAATGCCACGTCCTAGTATTCAAGTTGATATCGAAACCTTGCTAAAGTATGCGTTACGATTATTCGCTAAACGCTGCTAAGCACCTGTTGGTTGGTTGGTTGGTTGGAGTGGTGAGTCCCAATTGACTCCAATTGCGCCCATGCGCCGTGTTGATACCACAAAACTCGTGAGTTAACCAATGAAAGGGTGTTGTAAGAATACTAATGAACATTTTCACGTGCCTCAGGGAAAAACCCGTCCCCCTATGGCCATCCGTGGAGTTTTGATTTAGAAGCTCTCGCCCTACATCCTGATTCTGGAGGCTTTCGAAAAAGGGTTCCAAGAACATGTGTCGGCTTGACAGTGTGCTGGGCATATCCCACAGCAGATGCTTCAACCGTCCTCCGCCTCCGGACGCTTGCAGCTGCGACAGGAGGTATTGTGTTCCAGTCCCATCCAGTGCCGCATGTACGGACCCCAATGCCAATGCCCCGTGAGCACCGCGCTAACTACTCTGGATTATATCCCTTCTGTTCATCTTAAGGACAGCGCCCCGATCGTTGCCACATGCTCTTGGAAACTCTACAGGTCCGCAGCCGATTCGCACCCACCGTTGGCGTCCCCTAACCAGTGCAGGAAGATGGCGACGCATTGATGAGTTCCAGGGTGCAAGGACCTCCTTCGCTCGTGAGACATCAAGAGCCGCTCCACGCGTACCAGCTCATCCGCCATCTCGTTACCCTGTATGTTTCGATGCCCCGAATCGCAGAATCATGGCGCTCTCCCTACACTGCCCAACTGGTCTGATGATATCGTCTCTGACCCAAGTGCCCCAAGAGCCGCCTGGCTATAGGAGAACATGGCTACCCTGTTACCATTACCTTTGATATCCATTACCGCTTTGCACGCCTCTCAGATAGCGAAAATCTCAGCTTGAAACACAATTGCCGAGTCAGGAAGCCGCATATATAAGGACGTGGGCGGGACAGTCGCAAATACTCCAGCTCCCACTCCGCAAGCTATTTTGGATCCGTCCATGAAAACCGAGTTGTAGAATCTCTGAGTGATTCCCCATCTTTCCAATCTTTCCGTGTGGGGAAGAGAATTGTGTATTTTGTGTCGAAAACTTTCTTTGGACATATGTAGTCCGTTTTTTCCAAGATTTGGGAGTCGTTAATATTGAGCAGGACACGGCGTGCCCGTATGTACGCTCCCTCCAAAGGCCGAAGCCTTAGGGCCCCTTGAGATGCCGTTTCCTTGATAAATAAATCTAACGGTGGAACATTGCAAATCACGTTTAAAGCTTCCGAGGGACACGACCTAATTGCACCCGTGATCGCTCCGCAGGCAGATCGTTGAACTTTCCCTAGCATGTTAGTTATGTATTTCACCTCTACCGCCTTGCACCATACGAGTGCCCCATATGTCAGAATTGGTCGAATAACTGCCTTTTACATCCAGGCCATGAGGTCTGGCCACAGACTCCACTTTTACCTAGGCTCGTTTGACTCTGTGCTCTGTGTTAAGCCTCCAGTTCAGCTTTGGTGTTAACTAAGCACGTATAGTTTCTTAAAATCTTAACAAATTTACATTCCTCTCTGGGATGGTGCCACATGAGGTTTATTAGTACGATGAACCAAAGGATGTACTAATGATAGTGTCACATATACATATATCCCCACTTAGTACTGACATCTTGGCCGATTGGAACATTGGGCTTCCTCTTGTTTGTTAAAGCTAAAGATATTTGCGATGAATCACAAAAAAGTTCCCAACAATTATTATAAATGTAGATTTTTGATTAGTTTTTGATATTCTTATTAAATATGGTTTTTTTCGGAAAGTTTGTATGCTTACATATGGTTTCTCTCCGAAATCGAAAAGTTGGCAAAATTTTACTAAGGCACCCCATTTTCAAGACAAGATATCAATATCTAGTAACCGATCAAATGAACAAAGATTCAACATAGAAGGCGAATGTGGTACATACATACGTAGCGTATACGTAAATTTTTTGTATGACCACTTCGAAGTTCGATTTCGAAAATCGAATAATCGTTGAGTTGCGATTTTTCGAATCCTCGAAATAATTCAACTATTCGAGTAGCGATTAACAAACGTACAAAAACCAAAAATTTGAATATTTTTAAGCGCACTCTTATACTAAAGCTTGGAATTGCCCTTTCCAGCATTTATTTCTTATTTGTTTATTATAAACTGCAAGCTGCTGATATGGTTTACTTTATTATTGAATAATTATCTCTTATAAGTTCAAACAGGCTATAGAGGTAAACGCTGTTATTATGTCAATAATTATTTTATTCAAGCAATAGGTCTACTTGAACATATATGTGGCTTTGTATGTAAGTAGTATATGTATATGTACATATATGAAAGCATAAGTATTTATATGCAATCCCAGTGAAATAAGTACGTATATGACAATTTCACTTTTGTATGCCCTGCTGTTAATTTAAATTTTCTTTCTCTTAGTTTTAAAGAATATATAATCCGGCTACTTTTACATAAAATAAAATTAATGGTATTAAATAACAGCAAATTGAAAGTGCGGTAACCGGTAAACCGGTTGCTGATGAAAAAAGAATAAGTAAAAGGAAATATGGATACATCAGATTAATATTATTTGAGTGATTACTGAGATGTTCGATCGGTCAATCATTCAACCCTAATATAACCGGAAGTCTACGGACATGTGTAGAAAATTTGGAAATGAGTGAAATAAAAAAAATTCCCAATTGAGCTCCAAAGTTGTCACTTGCTTCCTAAAAACAAAAAATTAAAATTTCCTCATCTTTTGACTTTATCTTGTCGAAATATAATTTTTTGTGAATCCTACTAGCTTAGTAAAAGCTTTTGTCAGGCTGACGGTTAAAAGGCTCATCTACGCTATTCTTAGGAGGGCGACGAGACTTCGGCAACCAACAACTTTGGGTATTGGATTATGTCCAGCCAGAGGGTATACCCGTTAAAATTTGCATTCAGATATATTTTCTAACAAGGAGGAGAGGGGGATAATATGGTCACAAGCTAAAAGTGTTACAAGCGCTTCGTCAGACTTGGGGAGCTTTATTAGCGGAAATTCAACGAGCTCCATGAGTAACCGAATCCAACCAGAGGAGAAGAATGTAGAAGGGTACGGATCAGATGAAGTAAGAGAGGTGACCTACTGTACCGCCCAGCGGTGGAAGTATACCGAAGACAGATCAATCGTTTTGCTGCGAGAAATCCCCAGTACAGCAACCAGTATGAGGAAAAAGTAGCGTCAGACAGCAGAACGAAACTGCCGACTTCCAATGTTTAAAACGAGAAAAACCCAACTCATGGTCTACGTTGTTTTTGTTTTTAATTGTTTAAGTTAACTCGAGCTTAACCCAGACTTTAGGCGCTTTAGCTAAGATGTGAAAAAAATCGGAGCTCATATGGGTTCATATTTACTTTTAGTTTAAGCTTCCCCTGGTCTTAAATTTTTTATGTTAATTTAATTTAAGAAAAAAACTGTTAGTTTTATGAATGTAGAATAAAACTTTTAACGTGCAAGTATTTTTATTTTAAATTCGAGAATATTGTTATATAGAAATTCTTCCTAGAACTCCATTGGTATCGTTCAAAGTTTACTGATGAATTCGGCAGTGGCTGAAGGAGAGATATCCGCTGGCGCGTCGCTCAGTCACATTCTGCACAGAATCAACCCCCACGCAAGCAATATATTTAAATTTTAACTTAATTTAAAACTTAAAACACTTAATATAATTTATTATAGCAACTCATAACTAAGTTTTATTGAATCTGCTCTCGGAATGCCAATCAGCATATTTATTAACATAACAGACGAACGAGTATGGGAGTCACTCTTTTAAAGGAGGTTGGGAAGGACGCGTTTTTAATCCTACATTGCTCCCAGTTTAATATATTAAAGCTTGGAACATATGTATAGTTCTTTAATTTTCAGTGGTATTTAATGCTGTCGAAATGCATGAAGATTTCGATCAACACAGCACAACATATATTGGGAGGTTGGCAAGAACGTGTTTCTAATCCACCCCTGCTCTAACTTTTATTTGGCCATATAATTTTACATCATATTATTTTACTGCTCTCGGAATGCAAGTTATTCGGCTCAAAATATAAACTCGGGCTAAATTAGTTGTTAGAGGCTCTAATAGATGAGGAGTTTCAAACTAAAACGTTGTGAGTACAGATTTTTTATATTTTTTGGCACGAAAATTACAGACATATATAGACATTCTTCACAATTCCAAAAAAAACACGTTTCATAGCAAAACGTAATAGTTTCACAAATTTTTTACAGTTTTTGAGTTGAAATTTTTGTTATGTTTATATAATTGCCGATAAGCTGCTGTGTAGTGATATACTGCTCAAAGATGTTTTAATGAGTACTTTAAGAGTATTTAAAGTGTCAAATTTTACTCCGATATAAACTGCGTTTTCCAAATTCACCAAATTTGGCTTCAAAATTCTCCTGCAGAGTACGCCATGGAACACCTACCAGCGAGACCTTTTCAAAAATTCCTAAAAAATTGCTTAATTAACCACTCCCAAGCAAAGCTAGAACTGAGCAATGAATTGTGGAGTACTAATAAGACGAAAATCGTACTTGTTGACCATTTTTCCAGGGTCTACAAAAAGTAGAGTGGAGTGCAACATGCTCTTCGATTAGTTTGATTTGAACTATTTAGAGTTTCCTTTGAAGTTTTTCGATGTGATGGTATGCGTAGATTTCCCGCTGATTATCCTTAAATCATGAGTCTCCTAAAATTAAAAGTGATTGCCTTTGCCTTAAATCATCTTCGATATCCAAAATATTTTACACGTGTAAACGTTTCTCCGAACTACACTAAGAAATGTTTCATCTGATGTTAGTGGCCTCACCAATGCGCTAAATCCAACATTATTTCCATAACATCAATTACCTACTGCCCCTTACCCTCGTTCATTGTGTAATAGAATTTAAAGCTGTCATAATTTTGCTAGTTGTTTCAATTATTATTTTTTCTATCTTTAATCTGCAACAATTATCTAAAAGTGAAAGCTCAGTTTTATGGAAATCGGTAGGTCATTCGGATGGTGCAGCTTTTGTCGCATGTGATAATAAATCACGTTTACGCAGTGGATGTCAAATGATAAAGAGCCAATAGGAACTATGAATATCAATAATTTTGTTGTCGCATATTGTGAGTGGATTTGTGTATATAAATGTTAGCATAGACATATGCTGAAATAATCTCTGTTTTATTTACGATATTGATTTATTATTACAATGCAGCAAAATTTTAAGCCCTGAACTCAGTAGACTTAAAAAAGTTTAATAAATACAATTTTTTATTTATTGAGCTAAAATTTATTAAGTTTCCTTAGTAATTGCTGAAATCAAAATTTAATTGAAATATAAAGTTTGTATAGAAACGCTAAATTAAAAATTATGGTTTATTGTTATTATATATATATATACATTTTTATACTCAGTTGAGCAGAGCTCACAGAGTATATTAACTTTGCTTGGATAACGGTTGGTTGTACAGGTATAAATGAATCGAGATAGACATAGACTTCCATATATCAAAATCATCAGTATCGAAAAAAAATTCGATTGAGCCATGTCCGTCCGTTAACACGATAACTTGAGTAAATTTTGAGGTATCTTGATGAAATTTGGTATGTAGGTTCCTGGTCACTTATCTCAGATCGCCATTTAAAATGAACGATATCGGACTATAACCACGCTCACTTTTTCGATATCGAAAATTTCGAAAAATCGAAAAAGTGCGATATTTCATTACCAAATACGGATAAAGCGACGAAACTTGGTAGGTGAGTTGAACTTATGACGCAGAATAGAAAACTAGTAAAATGTTGGACGATGGGCGTGGCACCGCCCACTTTTAAAAGAAGGTAATTTAAAAGTTTTGCAAGCTGTAATTTGGCAGGCGTTGAAGATATCATGATGAAATTTGGCAGGAACGTTACTCTATTACTATATGTATGCTTAATAAAAATTAGCAAAACCGGAGAACGACCACGCCCACTTTTTAAAAAAAAATTGTAAAGTCAAATTTGAAAAGAAAAGTTAATATCTTTACAATATATAAGTAAATTATGTCAACATTCAACTCCAGTAATGATATGGTGCAACAAAATACAAAAATATAAGAAAGTTTCGAAATGGGTGTGGCTCCGCCCTTTTTCATTTAATTTGTCTAGGATACTTTTAATGCCATATATCGAACCAAACATTAACAATTCTTGTGAAATTTGGTAGAGTCTTAGATTCTAGGACGATAACTGTTTTCTGTGAAAAAGGGACGAAATCGGTTGAAGCCACGCCAGTTTTTATACACAGTCGACCGTCTGTCCTTGCGCTCGGCCGTTAACACGATAACTTGAGCAAAAATCAATATATCTTTACTAAACTCAGTTCACGCACTTATCTGAACTCACTTTATATGGCCGAAATCCGACTATGACCACGCCCACTTTTTCGATATCGAAAATTACTAAAAATGAAAAAAATGTCATACTAATATACCAAATACGAAAAAAGGGAAGAAACATGGTAATTGGATTGGTCTATTGACTTTTAGAAAAAAACTTTAGAAAAATCTTTGTAAAATGGGTTGTGACACCTACCATATTAAGTAGAAGAAAATGAAAAAGTTTTTCAGAGCGAAATCAAAAGCCCTTGGAATCTTGGAAGAATAACTGTTCGTGATATTGCATATATATATAAATTAGCGGTACCCGACAGATGATGTTCTGGGTCACCCTGGTCCACATTTTTGATCGATATCTCGAAAATGCCTTCACATATACAACTACCATCACTCCCTTTTAAACCCCTCATTAATACCTTTCATTTAATATCCATATCGTACAAACAAATTCTAGAGTCAGCCCTGGTCCACCGTTATGGCGATATACCTAAATGGCGTCCATCTATAGAACTATGGCCCACTCCCTCTTAAAATACTCTATAATACCTT
Organism: Eurosta solidaginis; assembly: GCA_029619165.1. Taxonomy (NCBI): domain Eukaryota; kingdom Metazoa; phylum Arthropoda; class Insecta; order Diptera; family Tephritidae; genus Eurosta; species Eurosta solidaginis. The sequence goes on from JARSSU010037641.1 coordinate 10,654, forward strand.
CCATTTGATACACATGTCATACAAAACACATCCCAGGGGTTACCGTAGATTCATTTTACTACGAGGTGATTTTCACTTATTTTGTCTCCATAGCTCTCACCTGAGTATGTAATGTTCGGTTACACCCGAACTTAGCCTTCCTTACTGTTGGAATTGTTACCTTAAAAACTAAGCAAAAACTTAAGTATAACTGAAGCTTGGAATTTTAGAAGTGAACAAATAAAAAAAATTTCAATAATTGACTTTTTGTATAAAACATTTACGTCATTTCTCCTTGAGAGATTCAAATACAGCATCAAACAGAAAAATAGCAGTGACACATTTTTGTCAAAAGCGTCACCAAACTTCTTTTTATTTTTGATATTTTAAGAAACCACTTTTAGGAATTTTCTAACTAAAACCACTCAAACCAATTTGAAAAATATTGGAAAACTTAGAAAATTCGAGAAAATTTTTCAAAAATTTCCAATTTTTTAGCAGTTCTCTAGTTTGTTTTTTAGTTGCACTTTGAAGCCCCACTAATTGCAGTTATACTAAGTAAAATCGTGATCTATCTCGAATAGTGTGGCCAACATTTAATGCTGATGTGGAGCAAAGCGTTTCTCACTTTTACAATACCATTACTGTCTTTTTGAAAAATACGTACCTAAGCGGATTTGTGTACATTCCGATACAAGCCAAGTATGGTTCACTAAAGAGCTGAAAATTTTAAAGAATAAAAAGTCTCGATCTTTCAAGTTGTTCAAAAAGACGGGTTTACATAACCATTACTTACAGTACTCGATTCTACGCTGCAAGTATTTTCAATTGAACAAAAAGTGTTACAAAGCTTATCTTTGTAAAATGAAAAGAAATATAACTTGCAACCCGAAGGTATTTTACGGATTCGTAAACTCTAAACGCAGGGTGAAAGGGTTTCCATCATCCATGAAATTCCAAGATAATATTTCCAGCGATGATCAAGAGATCGCCGACTTCTTTGCGGAATTTTTCAAATCAAATTACTCTATTGAGACCAACGTTCCACCTAATGAATACCCATACCATATTGATTCATGTTATTCAATCAGAGCTCCATTTATATCTTCAGAAGATGTATTATCTTATTTAAAAACTTTAAAAGTATCATATTCATACGGCCCCGACAGGATCCCGACACACTTTCTTAAAAAATGTGCCGCAAACATCTATCAGCCGCTAACAGATTTATTTAATTTATCTTTAATTTATGGCGTTTTCCCCAACAATATGGAAGGAATCTTTTCTTATTCCGCTTCATAAAAATGGAAGCAGGTCTTCAATAGAAAACTACCGGGGCATAGCAAAGTTATCCGCTATCCCAAAGTTATTTGAGGCTATTGTTACCTACCACCTAACATTCCCTATTTCCCCCATAATTGCAAGCTCGCAGCATGGGTTCTGTAAGGGCAAATCACCTATCACCAATTTACTAGAATTTACCACCCACGTTTCTAATGGATTTAGAAAAGGCCTTCACACTGATGTAATTTACACCGATTTCAGTAAAGCTTTCGACAAAGTATCACACCCATTACTTATTCATAAGCTCAGTCAACTCGGTTTTCAACCCCGTCTTATATGTTGGATTTCTTCGTATCTTGGTTATCGTACGCAAAAAGTAATCTTTAAAAATACACTTTCTGGGGTCATCAATGTTTCTTCTGGTGTTCCTCAGGGCAGCCATCTTGGTCCGATTCTGTTCTTGTTGTTCATAAACGATATATCTGGTACAATTAAATACTCAAAAATCTTGATGTACGCAGACGATGTAAAACTTTTCAAATCATGTGCCTCGGCTGAGGAACATTCCTTGCTTCAAATGGATTTAAATCACTTGGTTACCTGGTGCAATGTAAATTATATGCCGCTCAATCTCAAAAAATGTAAATTCATGTGTTTTTCTCGGAGAGTTTCGCCACCAGCTTCATATACAATTAACAACTATAGTCTAGAAACTGTAAATAATTTTATTGACTTGGGAGTCATGATGGATTCCAAACTTAGTTTCAATCTTCATATTAATGCTACAGTGAATAAAGGTAAAGGTGTTTTTGCATTTGTTAAACGGTGGTCAAAAGAATTTAACGACCCTTACATAACTAAAGCACTTTTTACAACATTAGTTAGGCCAATATTAGAATACGGCTCGATAATTTGGAATCCGCGTTATCAAGTCCATGCAGACAGTCTCGAATCAATACAAAAACAATTTTTACTATTTGCCTTAAGAAATTTCCAATGGGACTCTTTAACTAATCTTCCACCTTATACTAATCGATTAAAGCTTATCAATCTTCCAACTCTTGCTAGTCGAAGGGAAATGCTTGGTGTGATATTTATGACAAAACTTTTAAATGGATCAATTTCGAGCCCATTCCTTCTGAATGAAGTGAACTTTTGCGTTCCCTCTCGGACATCGAGACACTTCAAACCTCTTCTGCTGAAACAATGTAGAACGAATTTCGAACAAAATGAACCTTTTCGGCGTTTATGCCAAGATTATAACTCTCACTCAAACACATTTGATAGCTCGGACTCCCTTTTTTCTATAAAAAAGATTGTTCTCACCTCTCTAAATTAATGTATAATACGTTTGCTTCTGTTCTCTTTAAGTATTACGCTTGGCTGATGAAATTTCTTCTGTAGCTGAGCAGTCTCAGATCGTGACGCTTGACAAACCGCTGCCCATCAAAGACTCGGCAAAATAAAAGTTATTATATATATGTATAAATCGATCGCGTGAACAGGATTAGCCTGGTTTCATTGGGCCACTTGAGGGCAGCGCGCTGCCACAACGTCCATTAAAACCAATATTGATAAAAGAGTAGAAAAGTTATTACTCTAAGAGACAAGTTAATAGAACTTGTGGCCTAAAGTCAAAGCTTATCATGTGGCTCTACACAGCGGCAATAAGACTCACACTTACGCGTACGAATGCTGTTTGCCAGCATTTAACAAGCAATACAACATTAAGAAACTAAGCGGGGCTAACAAGAATAATTAGATTGTGTCCAACGGAGGCGTTTAATATTATCCTTAACCAGCAGTCATTAGACCTCCACTTCTGCCAGACCACGAGCTTAGTCATCAGATTTGGAGATTCCATAATAAATTTCATATCAGCCACTTTGAATTTTGACCAGAATTTTAATGTGAGGCTTCCCTCAACAACGGATTGGTTAGTCGACAAAGTTTACAAAATAGGGCCTAACCACATTCTACACTGACGAATCAAAAATAGTCCGCGATGTGGCGGCGGGGGTTTTCTGCGAGCACCTAAAAGGTGCCATATCCATACGTCTTCCAAACTCAGCTAGTATCTTCCCAGCAGAGATACTAGATATAGAGAGAGCCTGTTTTTTTCTGTTTGAGAATGTACTCTCATAGCCAAGAAGCACCCAAAGCATTAGATTCACCATATATGTTTTCTATGGCCAACGAAAATGTGACAGGGCGTTACGCCAAGCAGAAAGGCTCACTTGGGTATTGCATCACACGAAATTCGACGGAGATGAAAAAGCGGATATACTAGCGAAAGCAGGTACATCGTTAGGTACTTGCAAAATCACCAAGCTATTTATAGCTTCTCCAAACCAATTGTCAACTTAACTTACCCAGGGCCAAGTTCCTCATAGAACTAAGGTGTGGGGCGGAATGGCCTAGAAATAAATAAATAAATAAACAGCGATAAACCCTCCCCAAAACCTTCGCGGGGTATCTTTCTCGCTACAACAACTAAAACAAGTGTATATTTGGCTCACACGCGGAAAGAACGAGTATCCCCTTTAACGACAGATGCAGGAGCTATAGTGTGGACAGTTTTATGAAGACAGTCACCCATTTCCTCTGCGAGTGCCCTGGCGATCATGAGATTCCGTACTCTATGCACATTTGTGCTGCCCGACCTATTGGGGGTGGCAAAACGCTCCGTGAAGGACGTTTTTGTTATCTAATTAAATACAGCTAATAATATTGATATAATATTGGATAGCGGAAGCACTACTTACATATAACGCACTGCTAAAAGTCCAATACTACCAAGCTCTTGGGAGCGCGCCTATAAGTATTACACACAATTAGCATTAAAAACATATAGAATTAGGAATAAGAACAAAAAAGCATTACTTAGGGACCAATTGGAAAGCGAGCAGCGGGGCATTCATATGGCTGAGTGGGCAGAGTGCCTTTACACTAGTATGAATTTTGGAGATTTCGAGTTCGAGTACTCAGCTCCCGAGAAGCTAGCTGATGAACAAGTAAATTTCATAAAAATACCATTGTAAACATTGTAATATTTCTCCAATATCAATAACAAAAATAAATGTTTCCTTAAACTGCTGTCAAACTGAAAGAGTATTATATTTTATTTGAAAGAAACTTTAATTCAAACACTTTTCACTAAAGCTGTAATATTATTCTTAAATTCCAATATACTTGGAAACTTTGCATAAAGTTCAAAAGTAAATGAATATATTTGGTTATTTAACAAGAAATGAAAAAAAAATATTGTATTGTTTTTAAATTTATTAGAAAATATTGTCAAATTGTTTTATACAAAATGCATGTCTTACTTCTCATGTAGCAGACTATGTAGATTTGTTTTTTCTGTAGTGTTTCATTTATACTCTTGTTACATTTCTAAGTACATCATTCTCTTCCGATCTTTAAATTTTATTATTATTTATCGTTTTTACTCAATATGCACATAAAAAGCAAAAATATGTAGCAAAAACTACTGCTGCAGCAACAACTCAAGCAGCTTACTGTCAGCAAATAAATATTTTGTTAAAGTCATCAATTTTATTCAGTTGCATGAATTTCTTTTTAAATACTCACACATGAAAAATATTGTAACAAAATACATAGAAGAAAGTATATGTGGATTAACATATGTGCGGTAGTCAAACGATTTCTATGAACTCGTGCGTACATAAATAGTTTAATTGCAAGTGCCCTTGTACTCATACTTACTAGTTGTATACTAGAAGAGTACTAGTATCCCAAAAATCGCAACTAGTTAGAGTTCTCTCTTTTTTCAATACTAGAAACTGGTATTTATAATATATTCACCAGAATTGTATCAGATGCCACTATCACACTATTCAGCCTCTGCCCCAGCATTATACCAGATGGCATGCTAGTTATTATATACACCAATATCATAACAATTGAAATAACAGTTAGTTTATGCAACAGTATATTGATAACTGCATTCACAGGGTGAAGCTATACATCCCATTTAGATGGGCAAGATGAACAGATGGCGAGAGGTGCACATTATCGACCAAGTGGGAAAGGCGTGGCCCTAACGCAAGGCTGTATAGTGTCGACCATTAGGTGTAGGTCTTACAAACTCACAAGCTTACTGCTATCATTAAAAATAGAGGTCTGTATGCTCATGGAGGGCATTCTAACTGGACATTGGGCTTGGTCAGTGATAGCAAATAGAAAGTGCAGGTTGGAGAAAGAAACGATTGACCAAGTTTTGTGCTCGTCCCCTGCGCTTACCACGCTAAGACCCCAGCTATAAGGAGTAGCAGCTGGAAGTGGCATAGGTTCTAGAAAGCTTCTTGTGTTAGCCAAGTGGACGGAGTTATTTAATACTATAATTCCTAGGTTTTGAAAGAGCTTTTCAGTTACCGACGCAGTGTGGTTTAGGCTTAGGGCTTCTTTATGATTAGCTGAATAAAACGGCTGAGTAGGTAGGTGCGGTATCTCATCGTAGTGCTTACAGAGATGTTTTTTTATTCCTCTGAAAGGCAGGGCTAGATAAAGCGGTTGTTTGCTAAGATGCCCCGCTTTGTGTCAATTTAGCAAAAAGTGTCTGTTCAAATTTCAGTATGCTTTGAACTGCTCTGTTCTGTCACTGTAAAGGTGGTGTTCAGGCCTCATTAGCAGACATCCCATTGTACTGTCGAGTGCAGTGTTTGCTCGTCTGCAAACCTTTTGAATATGTGGTTTTCCTAAGTCGAACAACCGAAACGGCGGAGCGTATTACATGAAGGGCCGACCAACTGCTTTGTAAGTTGTGCGGACGCCAAGCGATTTGAAGACTTTCTAGCGGGTTTATACTTTAGATATTGCTTTGGAGGCATGAACCCTAAATATAAGGGGTGCTGTTGTGACGTTACATCCTAGATCTTCGGTAACTGATAGTTGAAATCGTAACGTCATCGATGTAAAAGTACAATATTCATCTGTTTCATGCTCCTCTTAAAAAGAGTGGCCTTGAATTTAGTCGGATCGCTCGAAGTCAGAAAGACTGGGTAGATAACAACTCCAAGTAAATCGTCTATTGAGGGGCCACAGCTTGTTGCCACTACCGTTCAGTCGTCGGCATAAAAATTTGGGTAATTCGTTCTATGGGTAAATGAAGCTTTCATATGTATATTAGACTGGGTCGATTTATTAACCGATATCGCGCCATCGCTTTTTCGATAGGATTTGGGATCAGGAAAAAAAGTTCCACTACGCATACCCAAAAATATAATTTTCGAGCCTGCGAAAAAAATGGCGAAAAGGTAAAATTTTTCGACAAAAACACTCCCCAAACCCAAAAAATATTTCTTTTTTTTTCAAAATTGTTATCGCCAATGTTTTTACGACAGTCTTTTGAAAAAAAAATATTGTTTGGGTGTTTTGGGGAGTGTTTTTGTCGAAAAATTTACCCTTTCGGCATTTTTTTCGCAGGCTCGAAAATTATTTTTTTGGGTATGCGTAGTAGAACTTTTTCCTGACCCAAATCCTATCGAAAATCGGTGGCGCGATATCGGTTATCTTTCGTCCATACAAATCGACCTAAGTTAATGTATATATAAAACAGAATAAAACAACATCCTAGCCACCAATGTTTAGCTCGCCTACGTGTCGAAGTTTCATTCTTAAATTGAACCGACGCTTCTATGCCCTGGAGTTGTGTAAAAAGGTTCTGACAAGTCCCGTGCCAATAGCAGCCTCCTATGAAGGAGTACTGGGAGGTTTAGGCCCCAATATGTTGGGTGTTAATGGGCGCGGATATATTGATATACATGGAAGCCATGCAATGACTGCTAATGGAGGACTTGCTTTTGAGGAAAGCAGAAAGGTTCCACCGTCTGCGTTAATTGCTTATAGTTTTTTTTTGTCGATACTAATGGGAATGAATATTCATCGGAATTTTTTGGTTATATTATAAAATATACATAAATAACCGGATTGTTTCCAACTTGTTTTCGGCGTGTTATTAATTTGTTATAGTTGGTAAAGAAAAGTTATCGATTACTCGTGTATTGAATGTCATAAACTATCGATATGTTATGCATTAAAGTAAAGTAACCTCTGCTCTGGTTTAGTATTAACCCCGGGCGAGCTCTACTGAACTTAAAAGCTACCCTAAAAGCTTAAAAGTTTTCTAAGCTTCGCCTTATGTTTACACTAACAACTACATGAATACTTCTTACTCACACTCTTTTTTTCAACAGATTTACAACCAGCGAATTTCTCTGGCTAAAAATGTGCGAAAAGGTGACAGATGTATTGATGTTTAGCCAGTGGAATCGAAGACGTCGGCGCCAAGTTTGTCATTTGGAACTGATGGCATTTCTGGGGAGCTAAGTATCCAACATTTTCTCAGAGACTATGTAGCATACCCAGCAAACTTTCGGAGTAAAGAATAATAAAAAAAGAAGTTCTCAGTCAAAGCATTTACGCTTCCTTGGGAAGGTCTCTGGAGCAGTTATGCTTCTGAAAAGTAATTATTTGATATGGCCAGAAATAATAAATAGAATAAGTCCATGTTGAACGGGAGAGTGGGAAACGCTTTAACTATGATGCACATAATACGTATTTATTGAAGTGAAAATTTTCCATAATGAAAAATTCATCTATCAGATTCCCATATAAATCACATATTCGCACCCATTTCGGACTCTTCAATTATAAGCGCTCCAAAGAATTTCTTAGGCGCCGAAAGCGAAGAGAATTTAGTACATTTCCTATAACTCTTCAATTTTATACATATTTGTAAAAGACAAGTTTTTATCTTTAACTAAAACTTCAATCGCCAACGAAAACACAAAAAACTTTAATCGATTGAAAATTTCCAAAGACAAATATTCCGAACATAAGCCGCTGACAATTAAGCTGTGTAAAGAGTAAGGAAAAAAAGTTAAAAATGACTAAGTATGTTTAAGAACAGAAATAGTGTTAAAAAACACAAGCCACAAACTATATTTAAAAATTTCAAGGTTCCATGCAAATCAGCTGCACCAACACAACCAAAATCTGCATACAAGGCAAAGCGCATAGAAAAAAATTATAGCAAAGTAGCGAGTAAAAAAGCGCACTTTCGTCAGGGTCCATTTAGCATGTTTTAAAACCAACAACAAAAACAAAAAGTATGCACAAAAGGGTATTAAGGGAAATTGGAAAAATCAGCAAGAATGGAAAAAACCCTAAAATAAGTAAACAAAATTAAGTCCACGACATCAAAACGCCGCTACCATCAAATGGATAAACTCGGCGCTTCAATTTCTGTGCTTTCCTCCCTCATCACCCATGCACCTTACATGCACTACCCAAATACAAATAAAAAAACAATAAAAAAAGCTTTGCCACTTTTTAATGTCAAATGCTCGACACTTCAAACTGCCGTGTTGTTAAGAAAACAATTCAGGAAATGCAAATCGTTTGACAACATTTAAAATGGAAAAGTTTTACCCTGTTAGCATTTCCGGCGTTTTCGCGGTGTCTATTAGATGCCGTGAGGGCTAATAGTGCAAGTACTTGTGTACACAGATGGGGAATGAGAAAGTTTTGTAATGTCAGAGATGCTTGAGTTTGTAAATGACAAAGCACTTTGTAACCCCAATTGCGTATGTTTTTGTGATAGCTGATTAAACGGGCACGTTACTCAATCTTGCTCTATAATTTTAGTCATCAATAGTTGCCGCTTTAAAGTGGAAATATATTAAGAATTGTCTACACTTCAAAGCAGCTTTGCTTATTACATTTGTTGTATACCATCCCTTTTGGTGGGTTTGTTCATTCACTCCCTATGTACACACTCTATTGTTATTTCACTCCTTGTTTACAGATTTCTTCTCATCCACATGCTAGCTGACTAATTTATTGATACTCAGTGTTGTTGTTGTAGCGATAAAGTTGCTCCCGAAGGCTTTGGGAGTGTTATCGATGTGACGTCCTTTGCCGATAGAGATCCCGTACGCGCTCCGGTACCACAGCACCATAGGTGCTAGCTAGCCTGACCATCTCGGGAACATTATGTGCGCCACATTACACCTTCAGACCATCCCTCCCTCCCACCTCAAGTCCCATGAGGAGCTGGGGTCGCCAGAGCCTCGTCTGTTACTGAACAGGATTCGATGTGGATAGGTGAGGTTTTCACAATTGTGTTTGGAGAGCTATATATGCGCTGGCAACGTGAAACAGGTTGCGCTAAACAGTTCTGATCTGGTACTTTAGTCGCCTCATGTACGACAGGCATACCTACCTAGCGGGTAGATTCTGACTGACAGGCTTGATCGATACTCAGTCCTGTTTTCGTATCTCTACACTAAAACCGCTTGCACTTTTACTCATCATAAAGCGGTACGTGGTGTGAGCCTGCGGCAGCACTCTGGTGCTTATGCTGACTATTAGCCGGGATATGCCTAAATGTACTAGGAGTCCCTTAGGGATCTCTGGATCTTTTCAGGCACCATGCACTCCAACTGCTGTCAGCCACTGAGCGCGATTGGAACACAGGTAGTCCAATGGTTGTAATGATATATTGGCTATGCTGTTTTGAACAATTACTCACGTAATCATGAAGCTCGAACTGTAAACAGGCGTAGCCTTAAATCAAACGAAGAAATTTACCCGAAATTTGGGCGTTTGAGAGAGGCACGTCAGCTTTTTCACTCGCAGTGTTGTGTTTTAATCGACTGACTTTCGCAAGCGCGAAACTATGTGCAAGCGAAACTACTCTTCAAGCTATCGCGTTTGGTGCTGTCGAGACATCTGGCTTCTTATTGGTACTTATCGCTTTAAATTGACGGTGTTGCGGATGTGTCATCGATTTTATAGTGATATCAAACCAAATAACTTTGCAAAACTCCTCAGCTCAACTAAAGAAATCTATGAAATTTCGCATACGCATCGATAATTTTGTAACACCAAATCGAAAACATCCGATTACAAATATATACAGTTTCGTTATCGATTATTTTGTAAAACATTCGAAAGCAATCCGATAACATAACAAACACACCAATAACAATCTTTAACTCTTCGACAGTTTTTTGAAGGATATCGATAACTTCACGATGAAATGTCGTTCACTTTTCCATAAGAAACTGAAGTCAAACTGTACTTCTCAGCCACTAGTCGTTACTTTACGATAACATATCGTTCAATTTTCCACGAATAATCGAAAAATTATCGTAATTAATAGATAGCTTCCTTTCATTACAAACAGATATTCGTCTATAAAAAATCGGTATCTTACCGATAACCTTTGATATCGATAGCAAGTTTTAACACTTCGATAACACATCGAAAATTTGCCCATACCTCGTCGTTAGCAAACCGATAACAAACCGTGACAATTAATAGCACACGGTGCCTTCTCTATTTCTTTTTCTATCCTTTCCTTTCCACTGTTCCCTTCGTTTTATTGTTTTGTCGTTTCACTGCTTCCTTAAATATAGCAACGATTCGTTTTTCTGGCTTCATGATTCATTTGTCGCACCAAACGCCACTTAATCCCAAACATTATATAATGGGCCTCGCACAAAAAATTAGTTTGTGGTTGAAGTTTGAAAACGTTACACATGTCTATAAGTATGTGCTAGTATTTATAGATTCATAACCACTTGACATTTTATAATTAAATTTTGCGGTCATGAAACAATAAACAAAGTCTTCAAAATAGTATGAAGACTTCAAAGGCCAAATAAGCCTTTCATGCGGGCATTTTGTGTTATTCAAAAAAATCATAAACAATTTGTATGAAGCATTTTAATGACAGAAATTATAGGCAGCTAAACTGTGCTGAGTGATGGGAGTGAGAGTTGTGAGCGGGAATGAGATTCCATCAGCACGCATTGATAAAGCTAAGAAGGCAACTAGGCAAAAATAGAAGCTGAAACACAAAGTCAAAAGTAAAGGGCATAAAAAACCAAAAATGTATCGCTTTTTATTTACAATTTGACTTTTACTCGAATTTTATTGAAATGCTTATAAGAGACGTTTTTTCTACTAATTGGTTTTGGGATTTTTTTATATATATATTTTTTTCATTCAAATTTATTTATTTTATTTGATTTTTATATCAAAAAAAACGCATCACATTTTTCGGTCCTTCAACTCGCTTTTGTTATTGTTACTAATTTTTTCTCTCTTTTAGTCTTCGACAGCCTTTATCGCTTCTGTCTGGTTGACAACAATAAAAGCCATCCCAAACCATCACGAAACAAAAACTTTGAATGCAATTACAAAAATCACAAACCAACAGTGACCGCAATGAAAATTTCAACGATGACGTTGGCGACTGATGCAAACATCCATCGTAACAGAAGAATTCGAGTTTAATGAAAAGATAACTTTGATGTAAATTACAGCCAAACATATATATATATGATTGTACGGATATGCAATGCAGCAAACTAATAGAACTGTGTTGAAGGGCATATGTTTGAACATGAAAATATCATGTGCGATATTTCAAGGTTTGTTAAATATATGCCTTTGATAAATTGATTAAATTTGTTTGATATTTATTCAGTCCTGCCATCATAAAAATAAAAAATTTGGGACTGAGTGATACTAAGAATACTGCAATTCGCTACTCATCTACAACATACCAGCGATATCACTACTTTCCACCCAATATTAGGTATTTTTTGTTAAATTGAGAATTGAAAGAAAATACAAGTTGATCAAATCTCTAATTGTTCTAATTGTACTTATTGTATTTTAACCCGGAATGTATGGCGATACCAAGCACACCATTTTGTTCCGAGAATTTTGCCTACCTGCCTAAGATATTGACAAATTTGTCTGCTTTTGAATCAGAAGATGATATTTGTGACTATTTCCAGGCAGACGGCTGCTATCGCATCGACTTTCATATTTTTAAGCTGTCTTCGTCATCAACATACGCAGTTGGAATTAAATTTATTCCGAATAGACTTCTAAAGGATCGCTTATTTCGGATCGTTTATGGAAGCAGGAACACATCAAGATGTTACTTAAAGCTTATTTCAAATATATTGTCTAGGGTTTTTGAAATAATATGGGATTTTTTATTATTACTTCATGTAAGTATTGTTTCAATAAAACCGTTTAACCCCCCGATAATTGAGAAGTCCCTAGGAACCTTTTTTGCCTTTTCAACTGAAATTACTCCTACCTTCGGCCGGATCGGATCATTACTTTAGGAGTTATTGAGTTTTAGTGAGAATAGTACGCGGACGTGTGAATAGGTCCGTATGGACCTTGTACTGAATTTCACTAATAAATGCATGTTTTTGGGCATCATTATAATTTTTTTATTGTTTCAACACATAATTTACTTGTTCTGAACACAAAGACCTAAACTCAAAGACATTAGGGATGATGATAAAAACAAAAATTCTAAGAAAAATTCGAAGACATGAACTTTATTGCTTTCAAGGAAAGGCACAATATTCTAATTTTATACTACTAGCAATAAACCAGTTCTTAGAATTTTTTGTTTTTATCATCATCCCTAATGTCTTTGAGTTCAGGTAGACGTACGAAAGAGTATAAAAGAAGTTGTAGTTTCGTAAACCAAATCAGTCAAAGTTTAGACAGCGAAGAGTAAAATCGTGTGTGATAGAAACAAAAATATAAATATGGCAGATGCAAGTAATTTGGACGTTGCTGAAATGGTTGTACGCCGTAGTAGACGTTACCAGCAAATGACTGCGGATGAAAGGCGTGCAGTTGATAGTAGATTTGCTGATTTTATGGACGAAGACATGGATGAAGAAATTGATATTGCTGCAATTGATAATTATGAAGTTGAGGATGATGAAGATCGCACATACCAACCTGCTGAAGAGTCAGATGCCGAAACTGAAGGATACGTCGAGCTAAATGAAGATACTGATGACGACGATGATGAAGAGGAAGAAAATGATGGACAGGAAACGAATGAAAGTTACTATATTGGTAAAGATGGCACCCAATGGAGTAAAAAAGCACCACCAACATCACGCACTCGTAATCATAACGTGGTCGACTTCACAAGAAAGAAACCAGGACCAACAGGAAATATACACGACCCCTATACAATAATGCGTTCAATCATGACACAGGAAATAATACACTTAGTGCTACGTGAAACAAATCGTAAAGGCAGGGAGGTTACAGCTGCATGGAATTTGGCGAATCCCACGAAGAAAAAGGAGTGGAAGCCAGTGACAGTGAAAGAGTTTGACGCCTTTGTAGCTATTCTTTTGTATGCTGGACTCACAAGATCAAACCATGAACCAGCTATGGAATTATGGGGCGCGACGCGTTGCCCAATATACAAAGCTGCGTTGTCGTACGATCGCTTCATGTGTATAAAGCAATTTATTCGATTCGACAATGGAAATACTCGACAACAGCGAGTCATCAACAGCAAAACTGCGGCTATTGACGATATTTGGCAAATGTTGCAACATAACTTGGCAGCAGCTTACACTCCTCATGAAGCACTAACAGTTGATGAGCAGTTGTTCCCTTACAGAGGCCGCACCCGCTTCACACAATATATTCCGTCAAAGCCAGCTAAGTATGGTTTGAAAGTATGGTGGTTATGCGACTCACAGAGTTATTATCCTGTGAAGGGAATGATATATTCTGGAAAACTGCCAAACCAACAACGGGAGATAAACCAAGGGCAGAACGTAGTGCAGGATCTTGTGGAAAAATATTTAGATGCTGGCCGTACTATATACGCGGATAATTTCTTTACCACTCTTGACTTGGCGCGTATTTTGATGAGGAGGAAGACCGCATATGTTGGTACAGTGCGCTACAACAAAACATTCATTCCACAGGAGTTCAAGAAGAACCCGAAGCGCACCATCAATAGTACATTATTTGGGTTCAACGAAGGGGATATAGCGTTATGCTCATACGTGCCGAAAAAAATAAAGTGGTGAACGTGCTCTCCACAATGCACTACACCTGCCGCGTTGACGAGCAAACCGAGAATCGGAAGCCCTATGCCATATTAGATTACAACGCCAACAAATGCGGCGTTGATACCATGGATCAAATGCTAGGCACTTACAGCTGCAAAAGAGCAACACAACGATGGCCGTTGGCCATGTTTTATAATATGCTGGACGTCGCTGCATTGGCTGCTTTTACGATTTACAACGAAATGAAGCCTATAAAAAGGAGTGACAGACGGCGGTCGTTCTTGTTACTGCTAACGACACAATTGGCCACACCAAATATCGAAGAACGTGCCCTGAACAACCATATAACCTCATATCCAAGGATACGCAATGCGATGGAAGCATTCGATGTCAGGGTAAGAAAAACATCTTCAAATTCAAGAATAGAATATATATTTATTTGTTTTTTATTTTTCTTTTCATTTCAGGTATTACCAAGACCGATGGAAGGCAATGCACCGTCGTTTGCGGCTAGGTCAAGTAGACCGTCATGTCGCCTTTGCCGTTCTGAGTACGGGCGGCAGCGGAAAACGCGGGCATACTGCTTCGGCTGCGGCAACGCTGTTTGCGGAGAACATAGCACACTTTTACATCGCTGCAACACTTGCGCACAGGGCGGGGGACAAGAAGTACACGCTCAACAACAATAATTTTTAAACTTTTTTATAATAGTCTTAAGAAAATTCAAGCAAAAAAACAAAAAAAATTTTAAAAATTGAAAAAATTATTTTTGTATGTAGAATTTAGTTATAAACAATAAAAACAAAAAAAAATCAAAAAAAAATTTTGTATATGAAAAAAACATGATTTACAAAAAAGGTCCGTAGGGACTTTTCACACGGCCGTGAAGTTCAGAACTGTCACTCATCGGAAGGTTAACTTAAAATTTTTTGCAATTAAATATTTTATTTTCAAGTTTTTAGTCTTCGTTTAATTCCTATTATTTCTAATTCCTATTCAGTTCATTTAGTGACTCTTATTACAAAGATTTCCTGACAAATTTTGTTACAATCTAAATCCTCCAATACATAAATCCTCCAAATACTTTACTCGACTCAAGCGCCACACGTATGCTTGTCCCTCCTCGAACTCCAAAATATTTTGATGTCAATTATCTGTATGAATATCGTTTCAAATATGAGCAAAATCGGACATCATAGTCGCTTCTATTCATCTTTGCGCCACCTAGCGCCGATTTTTTTCGAGGTCGCTTTATATTCTTGTATGTATTATGTGTTCCAATTATTAGCCAAATCAAACAGAATGTAAGGCAATACAAAACCACTTTGTGCTACTTTACTTTACTCTCACTTTTGAATTCACGACAAAGTAGCCAATGAACGACGATTCAAGAATAGGCAATTATTAAAATGTTTTTAAATATTTGGCAGTCGAATTTTAATTGTACAAAGAAACAGAATAAATTAGTTCTTTTCATTGCGTTCAAATTAATGCGAAGAACCTTTTTCTTTTCATAACGGTCGGCCTTACAAATTCAGAAGCGGGTAATCCATACGGGCAAATTAAAACGTATCTTACAGAAATAATTGATTTAGTTGTTAAACGTATATATATGACTAAGTAATCAAAATGCCTCTTGCTAAGATAAATACGTTAAAATTAACGGATTTAAAAGAAATGTGAACGAAAAGGTTTTCCACTGAGGCCTGAAAATGAGCTAGTTTTTCGTTTGTGCGAAGCTGTTTGGTCGGATAGTATGTGTTGTTGTTGTTGTTGTAGCGATTAGTTACTCCCCGAAGGCTTTGGGGAGTGTTATCGATGTGATGGTCCTTTGTCGGATACAGATCCGATGACGCTCCGGTAACACAGCACCATTAAGGTGCTGGCCCGACCATCTCGGGAACGTTTATATGGCCACATTAAACCTTCAGGCCATCCCTCCCTCCCCACCCCAAGTTCCATGAGGAGCTTGGGGTCGCCAGAGCCTCGTCTGTTAGTGAAACGGGATTCGCCGCTCGAAGGTGAGGTTGACAATTGGGTTGGAGAAGCTATGTAATTGCGCTACACAACCCCTTTGATCCAGTATCGGAGATCGCTAGTGC
>JARSSU010037643.1:0-12956 GCA_029619165.1 Eurosta solidaginis
GCCTTAGCGGCACCAATAATCGATTGCATCGATTCCCATAAGGTTGGTCGAATCAGCTGTTATAAGGTTACCGATACGGTTACCGATAAAGCACCAATGTCTGCAGCTTTTGCCGTCGACTTAACTGTCAGTCGATATTACAGTTAACATGAATAAAACAAGAGTTTCGATAACTTATAGATAATTGGGTAGTTGAAGATAGTACAAACGGCTCTTAGTCGAAAGCGACCTCAATTTTCACAAACACAAATAACATTTTTCTTTTTAGCCCACTCCCACCAGAACTAGAATTTCGTCCGCTATCATTAAGCGATGCCCCAATTGTGAATGATATTTGGTACTCACGTCAGCACGGTAGTTTAGAATATATAAAGCGACTCATAACATACAATCAAAGTATTGGAATATATATAAAAACGACTGGGGAGTTAATAGCCTGGTGTATTAGGTTAGTTCCCAAATTTGATATCTCACAGATATTCACTTAACAATAAACATATCAATTTTAGATGCAATTTGGGTCTGCTTGGTATGCTGCATGTCAAAGACGCTTATCGTGGGCATGGTTTCGCCATTGCAATTGTTCATCGCTTTCTGGTGTCAATTAGCTGAAGCGGGCGAAGATACGATCACAATGATTGCCGATGGTAACACCAAATCTCTTGGATTATTTAATAAGCTTAATTTTAAAGAAATTGGATTCACATACATTATAAGATCAAAACGTGTTGAGAATATGGAAATGTGGTCTGATGAACTTGAATCAAAAGAATGTTGGAGTACGCTCTTATAATATGTATTATTTATATAAAATCTTTTAAAAGCTATATCAGAGAATAATATCAATAAGTGAGAATGAAGATGAAGGACACAACTTACCTTCAAACATTAAGATGGACGTATTTCTAATTTTTCTCAAATGTCGTCAATTAAACTCTTCTTTTTCATTTTTTGATAGATTTGAGAATATTTCGAAATTATTATTCAGAGTTTTCTTAATTTTTTTTAATGCACGTTTTTGCAAATCTAAAAATGTTTTCTAAAAAATTCGAAAAAAATGTTACGATATATTTGGACTTTTTACTTAGAGTTTTCTAAATTGTTTAGCTCCGAAAAATATTTTCGAAAAATTACGAAAATCCACAAAAAAATTTACGAAAATTCCAAACTTTTTTGAGTCTGCACTTTGGTAGCTTTAAAAAACGTTTTCGAAAAAATTTTACAAAAATTTCGAACCTTTTACCAGAGTTTTCGGAATTTTTTTGAGTATGGACTTTTGTAGCTCTCAAAAACGTTTTTTCAAAAAAAATGTACCTAAACTTCAAACTTTTTGCTTAGAGTTTTCTGAATGTTTTGCAGTTATATAAAAATTTCGATTTATTGAATTTTTTTTTAATATTCACTTTGTAACTCTCACCATTTTGTAAAAAATTCGAAAATTCAAATAAAAATTTACGAGAAGTCCGAACTTTTTACTTAGAGTTTTCTGAATTTTTTTGAGTATGCACTTTTGTAGGTCTCAAAAACAGCTTCGAATATTTTTTAAAAGAAATTCGATCCGTCTAATAAGAGGTTATTGAATATGCACTTGGGTAACTCTTGAAAAACTTTTCGAAGAAATCCGAAAATTTAAAAAAAAACTGTCTATAATTTCAAACTTTTTACTAAGATTTTTCTGAATTTTGTGGCTATCAAAAAAGCTTTCGAAAAAACTCGAACAAAAATTGTATCTAAGAGTTTTCTGAACTTTTTTGGGTATGCACGATTTCAAAACAAATTTTACAAAAACTTCGAACTTTTTTCTTAGAATTTTCTGAATGCACTTTTATAGCTCTCAAAAATGTTTTCGAAAAAAAGTTTATAAAAATATCGACCCTTTTATCAAGTTTTCTGAATTTTTTAGTATGTATTTGTGTATCTCTTAAAAATCTTTGCGAAAAAATTTACATAAATTTCGAACTTTTTATTCAGATTTTTCTTTCTATAGGGCTAAAAACCAAATACATCGTGGGCAGAATCAGCTGCTAAAACCTTTGACATCATTAAATATATTCACTACTCCGGGCAGTCAGCGAAAACGGCGGTAAAGGCACATAAAGAAGCATTTGGAGTGTGTATAAAATAAAAATAAATACTTGGCGCGATTTACTGCCAATTTGCGTCGTTTTCCTTTTACATTTCCTTTCAAATAGGTGGGACGGGACCTACATGTTTTATGCCGACGCTATCACCACAACACGGCGGCCGCCTTCGAACATGTATTTACAATACAATTATCTAAGATAAGAAGAAGGACATTTCCAAGCCACTCAAAACCAAATCAGGTCTCAGACCAAGCAACTCTCTACCGCGCACAATTCTGCCCTCTGATGTTGGAGATGATAAATCAAACAGCACGTATAAGACCAGATGATACACTATATTATAGGAGCAAAAAGCTTTTGGTTTATGCTCATACATTTCTAACATATCTGGATTGGAAGAAGAGGCAAAATATGAGGTTCTTACGTTGAACGAGGAAAGAAAGTATCACCGCATACGTACCTTGGCTCTCACCTTTAGGGATATAATTTTAAGACTGTGAAGAACTTCGCCTAACAGGGAACCATCATTTCAAATGGAGAATTTCCCTTGCTAGCAAAAGCTCCTTTGTGCTTAGTAGGCAATTGAAAATTAAAGTTCTCTCTAGACTAACATAAAATAGACCTGTATTTGGAAGCGGCCGCCGTGGTGAGATGGTAGCGCGCTCCGCCTACCACACCGAAAATCCTGTGTTCACGCCCCGGCAAAGCAACATCAAAGTTTTAGAAATATGTTTTTGGCAAGCGCTCCGAGTGTATTTCTGCCATGACAAACTCTCAGTGAAAACTCATCTGCCTTGCAGATGCCGTTCGGAGTCGGCATAAAACAAGTAGGTCCCGTCCCGCCTTACATTTATTTTATTTATTTGGAAGCAGGGGCCGGTACTGATAGAACTTTTTTTATACATAATACTTGAATCGAAGTATAGATACTAGTACTCATACTCAGTAAAAGGCACCGACGATGCTCTAAAAGCTGCTAACTTCAATCAACAAAATTTCAAAGTAGAACGAAAAAGCTTTACTGCATGACAAGTTCAAATTTATTGAAATTTTATGGAGTTAGCAGTTTTTCAAAATTTTGTTGGAGTTAGTGATTCTGGACAGTAAGCACATTAGACTGGGTCGATTTATTAACCGATATCGCGCCATCGATTTTTCGAAAGGATTTAAAAAAAAATAAATTTAAGGCGCGATAACCTCCGAAGAGATCTAAGGCCGAGCTTCTTTTCCAATTTGCGTCGTGCTCCTCTTGATTTTCCCTACAAATTGACCGGACGGGACCTACATGTTTTATGCCGACTCCGAACGGCATCTGCAAGGCAGATGAGTTTTCACTGAGAGATTTTCATGGCAGAAATACACCCGGAGCGCTTGCCAAACACTGCCGAGGGGCGACCCCGCATAGAAAAATTTTCTTCTAATTGAAAAACCTTATTTCTAAAATTTTGATGTTGCTTTGCCCGGGAGTTGAACCCAGGGCATACGGTGTGATAGGGGGAGCACGCTACCATCACACCACGGTGGCCGCTAAAAAAGAAATGGCGAGAGGGTAAACTTTTCGACCAAAAAACTCCCCAAACCCCAAAAAAATATATATATATTTTTTTTAAGAATTCATGAGCTTAACACCGGCTTATAATAATTGAATTTCAATTATTATATTTTCTAAGAGAAACTTGAACTGAAATACATACAAATATATAGTAAAACTAGCAGATCCGGCAAACGTTCTTCTGCCCAAAATTGGCCTACCTGCATACATTTTAAAAAGCTTTTTCCGTTTAACTCTGCCCTCCCCCTCTTCACTTTTCCTAATCTTTTTATTCACTCCTCCCTCCCTCTTTTTCGCTTCATCTATCCCCATCTTCGTCTCATTCATCTCTCTCTCAGTCTATCTCTTTGTTCCAGTTCCAGTCCCAGTCCCACTCCGAGTCTCAGTCCCAGTCCTAGTCCTAATCCCAGTCCCAGTCCGTCTCTGGTCGGAAAAAGTATCGTAAATACTAATATAGGCAAATTTATATACCAATTTTCAGGCAAATCGAATAGGACGTATGTAAATAGGTATGTGGGTATTATTAATCCATGTCTCTATTTCGGCTTCGCATCCATATTTATCAGTTTTGCCAGGTTGATGTGACTAAATCGAATATCACAATGAAAATTACCTTAGAGCTCTCAGCAACAGCTTTCATTTGATATCCATATTACCCACACATTCTTGGGGTATCGAGGCCCACGTTTAGGCCCATATCTCGAGACCCTAGTCACCCAGCGGTATAATATATTACTCTCAGCAGCTTTCTTTTAATATCCATATTGTATTAACACTGTCTAGGCATTCACGGGCCCACGTTTTGGCCTATATCTCGAGACCCTAGTCACTCAGGGGTATGAAAATTACCCTCTACTAAAGCCCTCATCAACAGCTTTCATTTGTTATCCATATTCTATAAACGCATTCTAGGGGTACCCTGGTCCACGTTTGAACAAAATCGACTGACGCATCTCTTCAAACACCGGCGACCAACTAACACACATTTTAGCCTTTCCTTTTATATATAGGGTATTCCATCCCATTTCGACCAATTTTGAACCCGACCCCTTTAGAATTGGCTGAAAGTGTTTCTTCTTTTTCTAGCTTACGAAAGACGTTTTTCAGAATTTTTTCAAATTTTTTCATCCAACTCAAAAAAAGTTATGAATTTTTAAAAAAACACCGTTTTTGTTTTCAAAATGCTATAACTTTTTCAAAAATTGACCGTTTGGGATCTTTTTTTTTAATTTGTTTTTAATTGTACTTTTCGGAAAAAAATACAAAAAATGTTTAAAGTTTTTTTTTGTAATTTTTCAGTTTTTCGAGATTTTTTGAATTTCGCCATTTTTTTTTCTCTCATAAAAAACTTAATCAATTCTGCAATCATCCCCACTAATCCCGGAGTGGGCCAATATTTTTTTTATTTAATTGAAAAAAAAACTTTAAAAATTTGTTTGTATTTTTTCCGAAAAGTACATTTAAAAATAATTTTTAAAAAAAAAGATCCCAAACGGTCAATTTTTGAAAAAGTTATAGCATTTTGAAAAAAAACACCTAATTCATAACTTATTTTGAGTTGGACACCGTTTTTTTTTAATTTTCACACTTCACTATAATATTAAAACGAAATGCAGATATTCATTGCTTTTGAAATTCGTCTTAAAAATTACACATGTAACAATTAAACTCTCCTGAATTAAAAAAAAATGTCTTAGTACTTCTAAATCGTGGGCCCCCTCAGAAACCCAGAGTCCGGGGTAATCCCCCCCACCCCGCCCTCTCTCGGTGGGCCTGGTCATGTGCTATACTTGATATTATTCGCTATAATATTTTTTCTTGATAAGCAGGTTGTTTAAATAAACACCAAGCAATTACACGGAAGTATATCCGCACCACCTGAAAATATGAGTCCCGCTGCGTATACGTAACATTTTATTATTACGTATAAACATTTAAAAAAAATTGCAATAAAATAATATTGCGAATATAAACTGAGATATAACCTATGCTATATTTCAAGTTAAATCAAACAACACACGGGTGCAAAACAAACTCAAAATCGGTCCAGTAGTTTAGGAGTCCATCGCGGACACACATAGTGACACGTGATTTTTATATATAAAGTTTAGCAAACTTCTAAATAAAAATGAAAAAAAATTCAAAAGCTTAATTTTTTTTTAATTTTTATTTCAAATTGTATTACTTATAAACTATAAATGTTTGTAAAATTTTTCGGATATTCTTTAAACATAAATATTTATAATTATTAGGTAGTAGCTGGCATTTGCTTTACTTAAGTATTGTACGGCAAGTATATTTGTATGTAAAGTTCAATATGGCACTTTAACTTCCTTTTGCTTAGTTCATTTACGTATTTAATCTGGGTTTCCTCAAAATTGAGTAAACTTTAACTTTTCCATACAATCTTCCTTGTATGTTCGTATGTATATAGGTACTCATGTATATATTCTCGACTTCAATAAACTTAACTGCTCTTATACTGGCGTAGAGTTATTTTCATATTCATGTTCGTGCGTTGCTGCTGTTGTTGTTACATTTCCTGTTGCTTCCGTTTCTTTGTTATCTACATATAAAAGTTCGCAAAAGCATTTTGAAGTGAATCGGATGTGCAAGCAAAAACAAAACAAATTGCAATACGATTTTTATGTTACACTTCAAAAAGTTTATTATTTGTGTGTGTATGTGTGTATGTGTAGGGGCTATGCAATGTTAGTTCGTATTTCATATTCATGCAAGTTTATTTTTATTATTATTGAATTGAAGGGAAATTGCATACATTTGATATTTGTCTAAAGTCCATTGAAATCGAAGATGTAATGTTATGATTGTAATAAATACTTGAGATAATAATTATAAACATACAATATTGTAATATAGCATGCCATTATTTGGAATAAATTTATACTCTTGCCATTCTAACAGAGCATTAGTGAGAAAATTTTGAAGAGTTGACCAAGCAGACGTTGTTTTGTTCTAGTTTTGGTCAATCTGCTTGACCTTTAAATAGTTTTTATCTCTTAGTGACCCTTCTCTCCTCTATAACTTTGCCTCTTTCCCTTTATTCCATCCTCCCTATCCCTATCCCTTTCTTACTAGCTCCATTGCCATCTCCCGATCCCTCTATATTTATCTCTATATCCAGCCACCGTGGTGTGATTGTAGCGTCCTCCGCCTACCACACCGCATGCACTGTGATGTGCACACCCCGGGCAAAGCAATATCACAATTTTTGAAATAAGATTTTTCAATTAGAAGAAAATTTTTCTAAGCGGGATCGCCCTCGGCAGTGTTTGGCAAGCGCTCCGAGTGTATTTCTGCCATGAAAAGCTCTCAGTGAAAGCTCATCTGCCTTGCAGATGCCGTTCGGGGTGGGCATAAAACATGTAGGTCCCGTCCGGCCAATTTGTAGGGAAAATCAAGAGGAGCAAGACGCAAATTGGAAGAGAAGCTCGGCCTAAAATCTCTTCGGAGTTTATCGCGCCTTACATTTATTTTTTAGTCATGTATAAGACCAACTGAACCTTAATAAGTTCAGCCTACGCCTCACATTTTTAGAAATTTCACGCGACCAACGCTTTTATTTAATTGTCTGATCAACGCCCTAGATTGATGAGAAGTGTGATGACTAGTACCTAGGACCTACCTAATTATTTTCTAGCTTTTAGTATTATTATTACTTCATGTAAGTATTGTTTTCAATAAAACCGTTTAACTTACAAATTTTTTTTAATTATTTTATTTCATTTCCATTTCATCTTATGAGTTCTATCAATATATCAGTCGTTCCTGGCGACTTCAATGATAGGATGTGCAAGAAAGGTTTTATTGGCCGCACATTCGGAAAGTCCAGCTTCGGTTTTCCGGTAGCAGGTTAAAAGTATACATCAAAATAACTATATGTCTCCCAATCGAAATACACATAATCAGATCGACTACATTGTGATAGACAGAGGGCATATCTCTGGTGTTTTAGACGTGCGCACGATCCGAGTGCCAACATCGGCTGTGATCAATATCGCCCACATATGCGTTGCTAAAAGCAAGAAATCAAAAACAAGAAAGCGAAACATACTACCAATAATTTCATAGATCTACTCTCAAATATGTCCTCTGACAGCACTCGACGGAACGCAGGAGCAGTGGGAACATATCTCCAAAGCACTTAATATAGCCGCTGAGGAAAGAAATTTTGCTATCGGCCATGACGAAAAAAACAACTGGTATGATAATGAAAAAAAGGACGCTGTCTATAGGGCAACCCTAAGATCGAACGCAACAAAAGAAGTGTGTGAACGCTGCTGTGATTTGCCTTTTCAGGCTTAAACCCAATTGAGTAATTTGCACAACATATTATAAAGTATAAACCAAATCCATGCAGTTAGTGCTTGATTACAAATATAAATACAATCTAAAATATCTAGGCAGATGTTGCTTTAATGTATGTTTAACAAATGCGAAGTGATTATTATGTAATTAACATAGCGTCATATAAAAATGACGGTTAGCAAATACTGTAACTGCATTTTTTTAAGTAAATAAACCCAAGTTTTAGTTAAAACGTGTGCACAATTTTTATAAAAACTAAAGTAGTACATTAGTGTATACATAGTATATGTATGTACATATTAGCAAGTGCAAAGTTTAATAATTAAATACTTACAACACTTTACTACTTAATAATTGTTTGATTTGATAAGAGAGATTGATACCAGATCTGAAATACATATGTGATAGTTGCAAAGTACGTATGGGGTATTCCATCCCAATTCGACCAATTTTAAACCCGACCCCATTAGAATTGGCTGAAAGTTATTCTTCTTTTTCTAGCTTACGAAAGACGCTTTCCAGAATTTTTTCAAATTTTTTCATCCAACTCAAAAAAAGTTATGAATTTAAAATAAAAAACACCGTTTTTGTTTTTTCAAAAATTGACCGTTTGGGATAATTTGTTTTTAAATGTACTTTTCGGGAAAAATACAAAAAAAAATTTTAAGTTTTTTTTTAATTTTTCAGTTTTTCGAGATTTTTCGAATTTCGCCATGTCTCATAAAAAACTTCAATCAATTCTGCAATCATCCCCACTAATCCCGGAGTGGGCGAATTTTTTTTAATATTTTTTTTATTTAATTGATTCAAAAATAAAACAGTCACAGGAAGATGTATGGTTTATCCGGTGCTGCCAACCATGTATATCAAGGTTAAAGGTGAGCTTTATGAACTTGGCACATATATTTCGATTCCCGTATTCGGTATAACCCAAGCATAAAAATGGGTGACGCCGCCAAAGCGGACGTTTTTGCACCCTAGGTTTTATCACTGCAAAAGTCTGAGCTGTAGGTAGTTAAAATAATTAATCAAAGCTGCGACTATTCCAAAACTACACTACGGCTGAAACTAGTTATGAACGCATGCTAAGGGTTCTGGACTGGATAAGTTGTAATTTGTAGGAAATCACTATATTAAGGGGAAAATTATGTATAACGGAAAAGTCATTTTTTCTGTAGACCAAAATGTTATCATATAAGGTTATCATTCACTGTGATAACTATAATGCTTTATGAAACGTTTGGCATTATATAGTGGTGACTATGAAGTAAGTAACTGCGACGCAAAGTCTCACGGCGTCATACATAATCTGGCCATGAGCATGATTGAAATTGTAGTCAGGGGACAGATAAGAACTAGTGTAACCGTCTTTAAATGTAATAGTTCTGCGCTAGCTCGAAACTACACTTTTTCAAGTGTACTTCAGAAACTAAGAGCAAGTGTGCAGGAACGTGAATGTATTTTAGAATAATCATTTTATTCAGAAACGATAAATAGGACTTCAGATGGTCAAATCTGATTCAGAGTCATACAAATGTAGTTTAAGGTAGTAAGTTTGTGATTCAGAAAGCGTAATATGTATTTATAATAGTCAATTCAATTCAGAAATCGTAAATTATACTTAGAACAGTAAATTCTTGTTCAGGAGTCCGTAAATTGTTTTTTAAGAATCATTAATTTGTACTTAGAATAGTTAAATGAACTTCAGAGACCGTACATATTCTCAAAAAACTATTTATGTGCTTGAGTGTGCACTTCAAGGTGTTATACTTTGGTGATTGAAAGTTTATTCGAAACACATCATTTTACGGTTTCGGAAGTGCAGTCTTCCCGTTTCTGAAGTACAGCTATAGTTCGAAATTCAAACTGTTTATATGAAAAATCTTGCGGATTAGAAATACAACTGACAATTCCGAAGGACCATTCCAGCTATAAGCATAATCGTACGATTCTAAAGTACATTTATGTTTTCTGAAGTAGACTGAAAAGTTGTCGTGTGATTGGTGCGAGGATAAGATGGAAAAACACCTCAAACTACACTTGGGCCAGCAGTTGAAAACAAATCTGATAATCTCAATGGCGTTAGTTAGCACGAAGTAAGTGACTTGCTTCGTTTTACTGCGTCCATTAATGCATTTCCTCAAAACATGTATCGTACATACATTAGGTGTTTCATTTCAAAACATATTTTTTCGATCTTCCAGAAATCTATTCGTTGTTTTTGAAAAAATATTAATCCTTAATCAGTAAATTAAACTTGCATTAAAATAATCAACTCATGCAAGAGTTAATTTCTGTATCGATTACACTGAAAAAATTTGGGTATATGTTTCAGTTCGTTTTCTTGGTATTGAAAGTGTTTTATTGAAATTGCTTGTAGGGAATACGTGAAGGCAACAACAGTTTAAAAAAAAAGCTGTGAAATAGTTAAGGACATCATTATTCATATTGATAGAATCAGTCTTACGGCTTGATCAATTAACTCTATTTGAAATAGTAATTCAATTGGAAAACAGTTTTAGTATAATCTTAATACACTTTTATAATTTTTAGGTCAAGTTTGATCCTATTTTATAAAAGTTCGGAATAACATCGCATTGAAAAATGAAAAACTCTATCACTATAAGAACTAAAATCCATTAAAAATATTAAAAGATATATTTTTTTATTAAGCATTTATTAACTAGTATTTTAATTTATTTAATTCTTTCCCATTCAAAATCACATAAATTTCCTCTGCGTCTTAGAAAATACTATCTTTTCATTACACCTTGTGTTATTACCAGGCAAACCCCAAGCGGCATGTAAAGATAAACCAATCAAAATCTGCATTTTTCACAAAAAATATTTGAAGTTTGATCTATTTTTCGCCATAATTATAATAAATGCCATATTTCTGCATATTGTGCAAAAAAAAATGTTTTTCCTGCTAGTATAGCAGCCAGAGCCAAAATAATGAGTTATTAATTTGTCAGTTAGAAATAAAAAGGCAAAAGAATATAGGAAAAGTTGTAAAGTGTATGAAAATAGTTATATTCAGTTTTATACACTGATCCAACGTAAGTTTTAGCCTCGTTGCCAAATTGCAATACAAGAATCTTTTGGTTTTTAATCCTTAATGAAAAACTTTGGTGAGGCTTGTGGTATGGGTTCATTTAGTTTTTAAAAAAGAAGGTGTTATCATAAAGCACAAGAAAATTACATGGGACAAACGGCCCTCAGCGGGTGTTGATGAGCGTTTTATAGTGATTATATCGCTAGAACTTAGGCACAAGTTCTATTCAATCTCGTCAAATGACAAATTAAGGGCTTCAAGAGTTTTAGGTTTGTATTCACATTAAGCTCTGATTAAAAAAAAAACATAATAGAAGTGCGGGCGGTGGGTTAAAAAGGGTGATCTGGCAGCCAGTGCACAGCATCAAACAATTTACTCAGGCGACGCGGAAATGTTCCTTAGAAAGATAGCATATTCGCAAAAAGGAAGCCAAGTTTATCCCATTTGTTCAGTTCAAAAATATTATACCCAAAATGACATTTGGTTACCATTGCCAAAGTTATAGCAATTTCCAATAGAGTGATTACTTTTCGTCTACGCGATGTTCGGAATATATATGTACATATATTGAACGGCTAAAAAGGATCTAAATGCATATTTTTTAAGATAAAATTTAGATTTTAAAAAACATTTTATGCGCCGAAAATCACTTTTATTTTGCAAATTTTTGGGTTGCCCCTAGCGATTAGCCTACTACATACTAAAATCGATCATATCATCACCAAATAATATTAAATAAACTATATCTTCATATTTAACTTTGATATTGTTCCAAAAAAACTTTTACATTACCACACATTTCTGAATTAATCGTGATACGTGCATACAGTATGTACTTAGTGTTGATTGTTTTGAAAAATACTATCAACATTTAGTTGAATACGAATCGGTTTGAATCAAAGATTTCCGCAGTACTTGGCATATTTCAATTTCTTTACAATTTTTTTTTATCCTGAGCTTGACAGGCGCACTATAAGCTTTTCCAAACCCAATTGTTCAACCTCACCTATCCGCGGGTGATCCTGTTTCACTAACAGACGCGGATCTGGCGAACCCAAGTCCTCTAGGAAGCTTGGGGTTGGGGAGGGAGGAATGGTTTTAAGGTAATGTGGGGGGGGGGGGGGGGGGGGGTCCACAATAAATAGTTCCGAGATGGTCGGGCTAGCCCTTAATTGGTGCTGTGTTACAGGAGCGTACGGGATATGTATACGGCAAAGGACCATCACATCGATAACACTCCCCAAAGCCTTCGGGGAGTAACAGTATTCGTACAACGACACAACACAACAGCCGTAACTAGGAAATCCTTTTTTTCTTAATGTGTTAAAAACTTTTTAATACTCAAAAATATAAGACTAAATAAAATTTGGAAATTTCGTAACTGCATCAATTACTAGGACATGCAAATGATAATTTAAAAGCTATGTTAACTCTCGAAGCCCTAATTATAATGGCTGCCACCTATTTACTAGTCCCAATATTTGTTTTAGATCCCTTTAAGGTGAAAGTGACTACTTTATACCGGCTTAGCAAAACGCAAAGAACCCATTTCATAAAGTTTGAGAAACGGCATTCAGATATAGGGCGTTCAATAATAACATTAATTTATATGGAGTAAACTTTTGAAAAAATATATACGCTTTTGTTGAAATTTGTTGGGTTTTTGCTAGAAAATCTGATGGTGTGATTGCCGCAGACGACGTCATATGCGTATTATAGTATTTGTATTGTACACATATTATTCTGGTTCTAAAAGTATTGTATTATAGGAAATGTTTGAAACTGTACAATATGGGATATGTGATGAAATAAGCATGTTTTTTTTTTTTTTAACAACAATTTATATACACAAATGTCCCGTACTTCCCGAAAAGACGGGTACCACTGTCGTAAAGGTAACATTTTTTTAATATTTGTCTAAAGAGAAATTGCATAC
>JARSSU010037646.1:0-36159 GCA_029619165.1 Eurosta solidaginis
GGTCCTAGGACACAAATGCTCAGCTGAAGGTCTGTCACCAGACGAATCTAAAATAGACGCAATTCGTAACTATACTAAGCCAACAGACATGACAAAAACAATAAACAATTTTTAAGAATATGAGCGCATATAAAGCATAAAAGAACAATTTTACTTGATTTTGAATTTGAATAAAGAATTTCGATACTTTACTTTCGGGGCTAGAAAAAGAAGCCGGAAAACTTAATATTAAGGAAATAGAATGGCCAAAAAACGATTTAATTTTCAAATACATTACAATTACAAATTTTAAAGAAAGTGGGAATAAGCTTTTACAATTTTTAAAAATTATTTTAATAGATCCAATTGAAACAATCACTGATCAGGAACAAAAATCAAAATTATTAGCAATTTATCACGATGATCCCATCACTGGAGGTCAATGTGGAACGAAAAAACTATATGCCAAATTACGAAACAAATTTTACTGGAAAAGCATGACAAAAGACATAGCTAGTTATGTTAGGAAATGCGAAAAATTTCTTTTGAACAAAGTCAAATAGGAAATAAGCAGAACTCGTTCTAACCCCTACTCCTAATAACCTTTCGATATTGTTGTAATTGACACAATAGGCCCATTGCAAGAATCGAGATATGGCAATAAGTTCGCGCTTACCATAATCTCCGATCTGACAAAATACTTAGTTACAATATCAATACCTGATAAAAGTGCAAAAACCATCGCGTCAGCTTTATTTTAATATATGGTGCTATGAAATCCATTAAATCGGATTTAGGCACTGAATTCAAAAATGAAATTTTTGCAAATTTAACCAGTTTATTAAATATTGATCACAACTTTTCTACACCATATCATCATGAAACCGTAGGAACTGTCGAGAGAAACCATAGGGCCTTCAATGAGTACCTACGTGCGTACTTAAATGATTCCTTTGATGATTGGGATACATATTTGAAACTTTTTACGTTTTGGCATAACACAACGCCAAATATGGTATTCGATAATAAACTTACTCCTTTTGAACTACACAAAATAAGAAATAAAGATGCATACGACAAAAATGCACAACCAATAATAATAAACATGAACGATATGGTTTTAGTTCAAAAAGAACCACGTGAAAAACATAAAAACATATATCAGGGCCCATGTTTAGTAACAAATATAGACGGTGTAAATGTAACCATTTTTGATAATGAAAGTAAAAAATACAAAACGATGCATAAAAACCCCATAAGTGCAGTGCCGAGATAAATAAAATCGGATGTACACAATTTCATTTTGAGATGAAAAAAAATTTTTTATTATTTCATTTCGCTAATAAAGCAAATTTAAATCAAAATTTATCATACTTTAAAACTATACTTAACTTAAGTAAAAGCAAATTTAAATAAAAATATGCAAACTGTGAAAACAATACGTGATGTAAGTAAAATAAACAAATAGAAAATGCATGTATAAGTTACTATACAAAACCGATGTAAATGAGATTTTGAAGTACAAAGAAAACACAAAAAAGATATAAAAACTATTAATATTCATATATGTAAATAGGTAGGCTTAAGTCACAGATAAATGTAATTAATTAAATTAACTAAGCTACCTTACAGAAAAAAGAGAATAATACATAAACTATTAATATTCATACATGTAAATATGCAGGCTTACAATAAATGAAAAACTAAGCATAACAAATATAAGTACAAATAAATTTAATTAGTTGAAGTAGCCAAGTTAGCCTAGGTATATCTGCCGCAAATGTTCAAAATTTCCTCATTTTTTTCTAATCGGGATGAATGTAAAATCCACCCAAAAAAAGTTGAAGCCGACAAACCTGATCAACTTGTCGACTTCAAACATTTCTTTGAAAAGGGGGATGGTGTAACAGCAGCCTTATGATCCCACCCTGTTTCCCACTTGGTGCAACCCTGTTGTCTATTGTGAATGGACAACAGGTGTTGAATCAAGTTGGAAACGGGGAGGTCGGCTCTAAAAAAGAAAAGGCGGCCATTATGAAAAATTTTGGACGATTTGGCGACACACGTTGGAGAGCGGAAAAGAAGATTATTAAAAAGGCTAAAATAAATTAATCTACTTGAAGGTAAGTGACGAAATAAAAGACAATATATATATATACGTTTAAAAAAGTATTTAAGTTTTAATAAGGAAAACTAAAAGTTACGCACATGTACTAGGTAGGGCTGCCAACTTGAAAATATTCCAAAACCGGAGATTTAAGTTTCGAAAATGGCTAAATATGAAAATCAAACTAACACTTTATCTCAGAACGTTCGTGAAAATCGGTTTTATTTTGTCTAAATATAAGTCTTCTAAAACCGTGTTATAAATTCAAAGGCATTTTACTT
This sequence comes from Eurosta solidaginis, assembly GCA_029619165.1. Taxonomy (NCBI): domain Eukaryota; kingdom Metazoa; phylum Arthropoda; class Insecta; order Diptera; family Tephritidae; genus Eurosta; species Eurosta solidaginis. The sequence continues at coordinate 2,368 of JARSSU010037646.1, forward strand.
TCGTATAGATAAACACATATTTATGCATATTCAGTTATGCATATTTATTAAAACAAAATTATTTAAATAAACGAAATCATTTTAACAATTCAAAAAAGTACTTTTGTAACTATTTGGCGCAATTTTAATTTTTAAATCCGTATTTCTCAGTTTTCTGAGATAATTTTAAAAGGGTTTGTTGTGCAGGTTGTTTCAAAAGTTTAGGAATTCTTGGCATGTCATTTTATAATTTATTTTAATCATTAATTCTGCCTTGACCATATCTACTTACATGCAGTTTCGCTCATTATTCCATAAATTTCCCATTAATGAGAAAACACGCTCCACAAAAGCGTTACTTATAGGTATAGATAAAATAGTCCCGATAACTTCTGGAAGCTCAGAGAAATCGGTACTTTTGAATAACCGAACCCATTTTAAATCGACCGGGATTACTGAAACATATATTGATTGAATAAATTGGGAATGTATTTCCTTTAATTTTCTAACGTCATCGTATAGCCGATCTTCGTTAATATTTTTTAAGCCAAGTACCTCCACTGCCTTGAGCGCATCGTCGTATGTAACCACATTGGTTAAGTCAAATCTGCTAAATAACTTGAAACCCGAATTTTTAAAATCATAATATTGATCTAAATATTTTATTGTCTTCTTGTATACTTCATTAGCATCATTCTTGAATTTTTCTTGGTCTGAATTGTCCAGAAATTTTAAGTTCCTCATGTCTGGCTCCAAAAACTGATCTAGTTGTTCGTCTTGTATTTTAGACTTAACGCTAACAAGAATAGAATGTAAGTAGGCTGACGTAACCGTATTTTTCTCAAGTGCCAATATTGCCTCTGTCATATTGTTCAAATAATGCTGCGTAAAGTAAAGAAAACATTCTGAAAACGTAAGTTATGAAGATAAATTTCCGACATCATCATAATTACTGCCTTGTACGAACAGCCATATAACCGGATGACATTTAGATTCCCCCCGGCTTTTAAAATACATCGATATGGCAGGCCACGATTGTATTAAGCGATCAACAGCTTTACCTAAAGTAAGCCATATGGTCGGTCCGTGCCGAATAACTTTTCTGTACTCAATTTCAAAATCTTCAAAAAAGGTTTCTAGTTCTTTGGTGCGCGATGCACTATTCGAAAACTAGGCGTAAACTTTCAAACTAAGTTTTCAACATCAAAACACAATGTCTTCATAGAAATTCTTGCAGCATTATGGAGCACATGACAATTACAATTTGCCTTTATCACTTTTGTATCATGAAACTATTTGTAATTTTTTGGTACACAGAATTACGTACACCATAATTTACTGAGGCATTATCTGCAGAAAACGCAGAAACTTGGTTTTGTACTTAAATTATATTTTTCTAGGAACTTTTCTATATTTTCAAAATTTTTGATGAAGTTTCCTCTGCGTCTTCAAAAAAATCCATGAGTTTATTTTGAATACCGTTATCACAGTCAAAATAACGAACAACAATTGGATACATTATTTGAGATCCTCTATTTGAAGCATCTATAGCTATAGAAAAGTGAACTTGTGGACGGCTAATTTTCAAGTCTTGCAAAGTGGATTTAATTGAACAGGGGGCAAGATCTTTAAAGCAATTGATTCAGCTTTAGTTCTTCCACAGTGAACTTTTTGAGCTGATGATGAGTCTGAATACATTAGTGCATTCAACTTGATTCCGCAATCAGTACTCAAATAACTGTGACTGTGATTTATAGCATGGTAAATAGAACATACTTCTATAATAGCTACCTTCATTTCTTCAGAAGAGTTTTTCTGTGGCATAAATGCTGTCATTAAAGAGTTTGCATCCACGGTCCTAACGTTTTTTTTTATGATTTTCACTTCCAATGTGCTTAGATAGGGCATTTTCGCCATCCCATTTTACTGTAAAACTTAAGTTACAGAAAATACATTTCGCATGTTTTTCATCGACTTTGCGAATCCACTTTTTGTATTTCTCATTTTCTCTCAGTATCGCTCAAGGTCGCCCAAAACTACATTTTCAAGTTTTATCAAATTAAAAATATGAAATTCGTTTTGGACCGCGCAATATCTGTTACAAGTGTATTTTTCTCACTTATTTTATTGAAATAAACTATAGCAAATGCTTGAACCTCAGAGAGTTATGTGCAAATATTAATTAACACTCCCCTAAATCCGGAGAAATACGTCCGAAAACCGGAGACCGGAGACACCAACCTCAAACCGGAGTCTCCGGTCGAAAACCGGAGGGTTGGCAGCCCTAGTACTAAGTAGTGAAAACTAAACTGTTTATTCGAAAGAAACTATACATATACAAATTTTAAAGAAAGAAATTATTTAAGTAAAGCGTGTATTTTGAACAAACATACAACTAAACTAAGAGTACTAATTTCAACCAAAGAAGGAAAGTTGGAGGCGTTTGTGCGAGTGTACGCGCAGAACGATTTTTCTGGAGAAGTTTCCATATGGAACTTCACAGGGGTATAATAAAAGACTGTTTCCAAAGTGACGGGAATGACGCAGATCCCAGAGATAGCTCAAATAATTTTAAAATATGTTCATAAATTTTTCAGCGCAGTACTTAAGCACACAACTAGGAACCACCATCTGGTCCGGGAGAAAAGTTGGAATTCAAAGATTGAAGACTCCGAGAACAATATTACCATCAATAGCAGGATTCCTAATGGAATTCGAGCTATCTAAGCGATAGGGGTATGGACTGAATGAAAACCACTGGATGAATACGTGGACTTAAAGAACTCAGAAATAGTTTAGCAGCGTCGTCATCAGTGCAAGCTTTTTACATCCAAAGGTTAATGAGGAAGGATACTCGGAAGTTTTCCGTTTAGAATTTACGAAACTGTAAAACTTTTTTGGATTTTCAAAAAATTTAGCTTAACAACAACTTAAGTAATCTTTATAACAAAGCTGATTAAGACGGTGAAAGTTAGAACGAGCTATTAGGTATTTAGAGAAGTTTGCAGATGTTCCAGTTTTCTTGAATCTCTTATAAAGCCTAGATGTGATGTTATTAAGTCGGATAAGTAGCCTTGAAAACCAAGGCGGCTTATTCGAACACAGGGTATAGCGAGGAATAAGGTATTAAAGAAGCCGTCAAGTGTACTGTAAAATATGGAGATTGCCGAATCGACATCAGTGCATGCATAGAGATCCGACCAATCATGGGAAGCCAACAGATCATTAAGCATAATGAAATTCGCTTTGTAGAAACATCTAGAACGGGGTCGATCCTGTACTTGAATCCTGCGGTGTAGACTGATATCAAGTGATATCTCAAGCGTAGGGTGCAGAGGGTCTTCTGAAGGGATAAAGGTGGCATTTGAGTAAGGGCAGTACCCACCGAGCCATCCACAAATACTAAATCCAGCATTTTGTTTCTACAATTTCGAACGTTGTTAATCTGAAGAAGAGATGAGTCTAACAGGCAATTGAGAAAATCGTGTTGAGCAGTGGGAGTTAAAAAGTTTGAATCACTCATATTAACCCAACTGACAAGTTAAAATCACCCACAACAAGTCGATCATTATCACCTAACTGCGAATGCAAATCGCAGATGCCCGAGCTATGACTAGCATAAACATCCATATCCGAACAAGGTGGAATGTACGAACAGCAAACAATTACGCTAGAGTTACCGAATGAAAGCCTAACTGCTATAATTCGATATGAGAGATATTGTCCAGCAAAATCAACTCAGATGAGAGGTTAGAATCAACAGCAATAAGGACACCCCCCGCTCTAGAAATGCAGTCACGTCGATAAACAGCATATTTATTTGAAAATACCTCAAATAGAAATATATCAAGCTTTAGCCAGGTCTCCGTAAAGGCGACTACTTGTGCGGTAAAAGTGAAGCTATTAAGGAAAAAAAAGGAGCAAGTTGTGATCGTAGGCCACGAACATTTTGGTAATTAATGATGAGATGGGACGAATCAATAATTACCTTTGTGTTGTTGTTTCGGTGTTCGACATTACGTGTTTTTGGATTTGTATTAACCGCTATGACAGGTCCAGCCCCTCGACTTCCTGGTAAATAAGTGTACCACCATATGTACAGGCCAAAAAGAAAGATCAAGCACCTTGTCGAAGAATGCATCAGAAACAGATATTTTAAACGAGGAAATGTCTCTCTCATAGTTAAAGAGGTGGCACAGCAATCACCTGCGTAGAAGTAGCAGGTAGTACACCAGAAGATGGAGCTACTGGTAAGAGAAGTGGCAGTTAACGCGCTGGTTGGCCTAGCGTTGTTGTTCGAATCAGTCAGTAACGTTTGGTTGCTGGCAGCCACAATTGTTGCCAAACTGTCGGTTACTGTGGTTGTAGGAGGGGGAGAAACAGGTGGAAGAGAAGGTAACACTGGGGAGGTTAATGAAATTAACAGTGGTGTCGTGGGGCAGTCGCTACAGAGGTACCACTACTAGTTGGAACGGTGTTAACATGGTTAGATATCACCGCAGCATCGGTCGAAATCTCGGAAGATCGTTTAGGGGATTTCTGAGTCACATTAGTTTGATCTGTCTGTGAAGTTAGAGGTACAGACGTATGAGGACAACCTTGTCCCAGACCCGAAGCCAAGTTGGTGTTATTATTGGGCATGTCATTTTTTGCGTTTTGGTGACTCGGAAATTACTTTCAATTTTTGGAAATGAGTCTCCACCATTTTAAATATTTCGAAAGCCAATGAAAATATTATTAAACTCTTACCAAGTTTGTCTTGTGAAAGCGCGCATTTCATTCTCTACTGTGCGGCAATCATGACAGGTCCAGTTTAGCCCAATTTTGCTGGATATCAAGTCAACAACTCGACCACCTATGTGTGAGAATCCTGGACACGACACGTGAGCCATGTTTTCACATAGCCAGCAGCAAACATATGTAAGTGTCTCCTTGGGATATTTTCTCCTGGGAGGTACACTTCTTGGAACAACAATCCATATAACAATACATTGTTAATTAAATCTTAAGCAAAAAAAAACAAAAAGAACACAATAAATAAAAATAAAACACATTTTTTTGGTGGGCACTCACTAAGATGCTTTAATGAGAGTTATTTTGGAGCACTGTATGTTAACAGCTGGCAGCGCTTAGCGGACAGTAAATAAAGCAGAAAGCAAAAGACACACAATGGTTTGCTAATAGCAGATACCAACAAAAAGGTATGCAGTTAGACAATAATTATTGTGTAAGTTTATTAACACAGAATTTAAATTACTAATAATAAATAGTTTAAAAAAACTAAAAAAAACACGCTTTTATAGCTAACACGAACTAAAAAATAGAAAATTATTTTTAATTAAAAAGAGTATATAACAGTAGTAGAGGTCAAAACAATCATTTATAGTTAATCACCTCAAAATAAATATTATACATAAAATTTAAGTTATTAACAGAATATATTTAATTCAGATTAAAAAGTGTGGGGTGCATTTGACTACATTTCATATATTTCCTCTCAGATAGTGCCAATAGAATGATTGTAACATTCAATATCAAGCACCCCACGCTTTTTACTGTGAATTAAATTATTCTGTTAAATAACTTAAATTTTATTATAATTTTATTTTGAGGTGATTACCTATAAATTATGTTTGACCTTCTACTACTGTTTATATACTCTTTTAATTAAAATTATTTTCTATTTTTTAGTTTCGGTTAGCTATAAAAGCGTGTTTTTTTTGTTTTTTTTAACTATATTTATTTTTAATTTTTTAGTTCAGTAATTTTAAAAGTTTTAGTCGAGAGTGATGAAACCTCGATACGTCCGCGGTCCATGGATGAATCCAACCCCACGGAACCGAAAAGAGCCAAGACGCAGGGGAGGTTAGACGCGGTCTTTCGCCGAAATTGCCAAGGGTCGGCAGATCATTGACATTATAGACGAGAGCAGCGAAGATGGCAGGATCCCGAAACAACAGTGGAAGTGGATTGAGGCCGCGCTATCTACGGTGGCCGTTAAGGTTAAGAAAGACAACCCTGGTCCACCGCCATCTTACACGATGCAGGGTGGTTCCAGGACAATGTCAAGCTAATTGCCTGTGACGACGCAAGGTCGGTTAAACCTCTATAGGCCGCCATCACGCTGAATGGGGTGGTATATCCGGGCGCGCTCCTCAAGGTAGTGGAGGCGCGTGATATCCCCTCACGACCAAGGGCTAGAGCCTGGGTTCCAGTGACGCCAACGGACCCAGCTGACATCCTGGAGCTGCTCCAGGAGTACAACCCGCCACAGGCTTGGAAGTCACCCGGAAAAAACCGAGCTTGTCCTCTTCCCGAGGGAGGTAAAAGTACCAAATCTTACACCACCACAGAATTGGGGGTACGTTCTTAGCGTTTAGCGATCAAGTCAAGTATTTGGGAGTCATTCTGGATAGGAAGCTATTATGGAGTGACCATATAGTGGAGCGATACAAGAAGGCAGCAGGAGAGCTGTTCACCTGCAAGAGGGCAATTGGCATCTCCTGGGGATTCTCCCCTAAGGTGAGCTACTGGATTTACACAGCCATTGTGCGCCCGATTCTTCTTTATGGTGCCTTGATCTGGTGGCCTGCACTAGCTAAAAGTACTTATCTTAAAATGCTTCAAAAGGCGCAACGGAGTTCGGAGCTCTGATTACAGGGGCTCTCGGCTCCACTCCAGATTCCGTTACACACATACATGGATACATAGATGCATAGATAGATACAGGCCAAGCTAATAAAAGCGTGTTAAAAAGGGCTCCAGTATGCTCTTTCGTAGATGTGCCATGCATCCACTGCTATCGCTAATAAAGGAATTCGTTTTTTCGCATTATGTGCAAGGTTTCAAATCTATGGTTATTTGGGGTGGTCATAAGTTCAATTGACCGTATGTCCGTTAACCTTATGTCACTTCCCCTATCACATTATTGCATTGTCATCGAGCCTTGATACGTGTGCAAAGTTTCAATCAAACTTATGGCCATTCAAAGTGGTAATAAGGCCAATTGACCTTATGGCCGTTGAGCTTATGTCGATCCACACCATCACATCAATGCGTTGTCATCGAGCCTTTGATACGTGTGCAAATTTCAATTAAACTTATGGCCATTCAAAGTGGTAATAACGCAATTGACCTTATGGCCCTTGACCTTATGTCACCGCACCATCACATTAATGCATTCTCATCGAGCCTTGATACGTGTGCAAAGCTTCAATCAAACTTATGGCTCATTCAAAGTTGATAATAACGCCAATTGATCTTACGGCCGTTGACCTTATGTCACCACACCATCACATTAATGCATTGTCATCGAGCCTTCATACGTGTGCAAAGTTTCAATCAACTTATGGCCATTCAAATGTAATAAGGCCAATTGACCTTATGGCCGTTGACCTTATGTCACCACACCACCACATTAATGCATTGTCATCGGTCCTTGATACGTATGCAAAGCTTAAAATTAATCAGACTTCTAGAAACCGGAGAAATTAAGCTCAAGATTCCGCTACATACAGGCCAAGCTAATAAAAGCGTGTTAAAAATGCACAAAATGCCACAATATATATTGCATCTTTATTAAGATTTATACACTGTAAGCTAATAAATGAACTGTATTATTATTACAATTATATATAAATTAAACAATTTATATGCAGAATTTAGGTTGTTTACGAAAGTAAAAATAATAAAATGGGTACTACCTTTTCGATACTCAATCGAAAAGTCATACCTTTGAAGTCGCTCGAGCCAATTGACTTTCTGTATTACAAACTGCAGGAGTCATTTCAAAGCTGCACGATCTGTCCTGACGCGGAATCGCTGCCCGTAGAGGTACTTGTGAAAATGTTTAATGCACTCTTATCAATGCCAACAGCTCTCTCCGTGTAACGCAATAGTTCCTCTCTTATTTTCCAATTGATCGGCTGTAGTAGCAAACAACCTTCCGTATACTTGACAATAAAAATGCTATCACTTCCTTTGATCCACACGGCTGAATTCCATATTACCTGTCCACAGCCTCAATAATTATAATAAAAGTGTTGGCCCCCTTCTTAACATAAATACATTTTTAGTCACTTAGCACTCAAAAATAAAACATTTCATTTTGATGTTGCTTAGCCCGGGGCTTATACTCAAGACCTTCGGAGTGGCAAGCGTAGTACGCTATTTCCACACCACGAGTGCATGCTATTAAATGAAATGGTACACCGAATTTAAATACCATATCAATGGAAATACATACATATGTAGTTCTTTCTTTCGAATATATTTCGGCTCCGCGGTCAAGCATCTTTCTTATTTTCACTATCAACAAATTTGGAATACACATTTTTTTCAATGCCTTTAATATTTTTGTATAATTTTTATTGTCAATTTGTTAGTGTTAATATGTTTTTCATACCCATGTGAGTAGGCTTCATATAGAAGTGCTTTTTCTTTGTACTTTTATAAGAAATTCAGGCACTTCCAATAAATTGTAGTAATAAGGCAGTTCAGAGTTTTGAGCTTTTGCTATTAGAAACGTTGCAACAGCAATATAAGCTACGGATTGTGCACACCTTTTTCATTTAAAATATTTTTTTCATATTTTGCTTTCATTTCATTTCATTTCATTTATTTGCAGTCAATGGAATAAATCCTTACAGACTAAATATATTAAATAGTTTCTTAAATTCAATCTAGAGCTAAAAGTATGAAACTTATATACATATATGGACCGGAGAACTTAAAATGCAGAGTTTAAAATAATTAAAAATTTAAACCTTGGTAGTGAAAAATCCAATGAAACCGTAACGCGCAGTGAGTTAAACTCACGTATAGCACGGGCAATAGGAGCATTACAGGCATAATTAGTTCTAAGATTATCACCATAAAAGGGATAGAAATTTCGGAGAGAACGTTGAGGGACATTAAATCGAAACCGCTCCAGCAAGTACGGGCAGTCAATAAACCCATTAATAATGTTATAAGCGAAACTTAAGCAGATAATAGATCTACGATCCAACAAGGTCTTAAGGTTTAATAGCAAGAGACGAGAAGAATAAGGAGGCATAGGTTCAGAGAAGTTTAAAGGTAGAAGAGCATATTTAAGAAAGATCTTCTGTATACGCTCTATTCTATTTACAGCTGTCTGCTGGCTTGGCCTCCAAACAAAAACTGCATATTCCAAACGCGACCTAACAAAGGCCGTGAATAATAACTTCATCGTATACGGATCTGAGAATTTTATAGTATTACGCCTAACGAAACCAAGCATAGAATATGATTTAGCAGTTATATAGTTTACGTGATTGTTAAACGAGAACTTACTATCAAAGATAATACCAAGATCTTTAATCTCATTAACACACTGAAGCTCACTATTTGAAATTCTGTAAATCGTATGTAGTGTACTAGTTGTTTTTCGCATGAGTTATGTGGAAACATTTGGCGGGGTTCAAGGAAAGATGAGATTCCTCGCACCAGTGGTAAAGTTTGTTAATGTCATTTTGTAATCTTGAGGCATCATCTGGCCCCTTAATTGATGAGAATAGCTTCAGGTCATCAGCGTAAAGCAAGCATTTGGCGAACGAGAAGCAACTACTAATGTCGTTGATAAAAAGAATAAAAAATAACGGTCCCAATATACTACCCTGAGGTACACCAGAAGTGGCAACAAAAGGCCTGTAGGATACACCATCAATATCAACAACACATTGCCTGTTAAATAAATAAGAGGCAATTCATAGCAGAAACGAGGAATGAAAGCCAAGAGAAGCTAATTTTCCTAGTAAAACTCTATGAGAAACTCTATCAAAAGCTTTAGAGAAATCTGTGTAGATGCAATCCACTTGAAACCCAGCAGAAAATGACTCTATACAATATTCACTAAAGACAGCAAGGTTAGAAACAGTTGACCTGCCAGCGACAAATCCATGTTGATAGGGAGAAATGAGAGATTTAACAGCAAAACTTAGCTTTGCATCGACGGCATGCTCAAAAATCTTGGAAATAGTAGACAGCTTGGATATGGGCCTGTAGTTGCGGACATCGTTCTTGTTACCACTTTTAAAGACTGGGGTAATGGAAGTTATTTTCCAATCATTAATGAACGTCCCAGAAGACAAGGATTTATTGAAGATCAGTCTTAACGGATATACTAAAGCTGGACAGCACTTTAGCACTATAGGGCACAAGCCATCAGCATCAGACCGATAGGAGGATTTAATTTATTAATGCTTTACTAATATCCTCAAAAGAGAGACATAGCGATCCAAAGTTAACAACAGAATTGTCATCGAGAAAAACACCTGTTTTGGGACACTGGCGCAGCATTTTTTTGACTTTATGTAATTCCAGAACTTGAGTAATCTTTGAGGTATCTTGCTGAAATTTGGTATGTACGTTCCTGGACACTCATCTCATATCGCCATTTAAAATGAACGAAATCGGACTATAACCACGCCCACTTTTTCGATATCGAAAATTTCGAAAAAACAGGAAAACTGCGATAATTCATTACAAGGACGGATAAAGCGATGAAACTTGATAAGTGGGTTCACCTTATGACGCAGAATAGAAAATTACTATATGAACTCAATTTATCTTGGTATTGAAAATGGGCGAAATCCGAGTATGACCATGCCCACTTTTTCGATATCGAAGTTTTCGAAAAATTTGAAAAATGCCATAACTATACCAAATACGAAAAAAGGGATGAGACATAGTGATTGGATTGTTTTTTTGATTCAAAATATAACTTTAGAAAAAACTTTGTAAAATGGGTGTGACGCCTACCATATTAAGTAGAAGAAAGTTCTGCAGGGCGAAATCAAAATCCCTTGGAATCATGGCAGGAATACTGTTCGTGGTATTACATATATAAATAAATTAGCGGTACCTGACAGATGATGTTCTGGGTTACCCTGATCCACATTTTGGTCGATATCTCTAAAACACCTTCACATATACAACTAGAGGCCACTTCCCTTTTAAAACCCTCAATAATACCTTTCATTTGATACCCATATCGTACAAACACATTCTAGAGTCACCCCTGGTCCACCTTTATGGCGATATCTCTAAAAGGCGTCCAGCTATAGAACTAAGGCCCACTCTCGTTTAAATACTCATTAACACCCTCTATTTGATACCCATATCGTTCAAACACATTTTAGAGTCACCCCTGGTCCACCTTTATGGCGATATCTCGAAAGGCGTTCACCTATAGAACTAAGGCCCACTCCCTTTTAACATACTCATTAACACCTTCCATTTGATACCCATATCGTACAAACACATTCTAGAGTCACCCCTGGTCCACCTTTATGGCGATATCACTAAAAGGCGTCCACCTATAGAACTAAGGCCCACTCCGTTTTAAATCTCTCTTTAATACCTTTCATTTGATATCCATGTCATACAAACACATTCCAGGGTTACCCTAAGTTAATTTTCCTACATGGTGATTTTCCCTTATTTTGTCTGCAAAGCTCTCAGCTGAGTATGTAATGTTCGGTTACACGCGAGCTTAGCCCTCCTTACTTGTTGAGGTTGTGCATTTGCCATGACGTAGCAAATGCATAGCCGTATAATTTGTTGGCGTTTTATGTTAAAAATACTACACCCGTTTGCAAATGCAATGATGCTAGACCATTGGCACAAAATCCTAAACTTTCCTTATATGTGAAAGCATATGGGACTGCCTTGACATTTTTTTATATTTGAAGTGTAATTTTGTATCTGTGGCTATGCTTTAGAACAAAACAAAAACAAAAATGCTTCATGTGTCTGGGGGTTGACCAGCTCTGCGCATAATTGTAATATTAATCTGTGCGATGTTTTATATGTTCCGAGCTTACATTCTAATTTTCTATCAGTGAACAAAATAATTAGCATTGATCAGCACGGTAAAAACGATGATCAATTGGGATATTTTATGCGAGTTTCCGCTCTAGGTTAAGTTGGGTTGAACTGGCCGATCCATGAGAACCTCACATAGACTGAATGAGTCCGTAGTGTTACCAGAAGTTTGTTTTAACGACCAAACTGAAAAACTCTCTCAAAAACCTGGACCTATGTTATAAAATAACTCCGTCCTCTTGGCAAATACCAGAAGCATCCAGGACTTAAGCCACTTGCTGCTTCTAGATCTGACAGCTGTATCACTCCTAATAGCTGGAGTCTCAGCCTGGCAAGCGCAGGGCACGAGCACAGAATGTGCTCGATCGTTTCCTCCTCCAACCTGCACTTTCTACATCTTCTATCACTGACCAAGCCTGATTTAAAGGTATGTGACGCCAGAAGGCAGTGTCCAGTCAGAATACGCGTCATGAGTCTACAGTCCTCTCTTTTTAATGATAGAAGCAACTTTGTTAGTCTTGAACGCGCTTGAACCCACGCCTTTCCCGCTTGGTCGATCATGTGCACCTCTCGCCTTCGCTTAATCTCGCCCAGTCTAATTTTTAGCTAGTTCGTCCGCTTTTTCATTCCCATCTATTCCCATATGCTTCTCCCTGTCCCGATTCTCTCCAGAGACTGCTTACACTCTAACACGCATTTAGATGCTGTACTATGCGAGATTATTGCCTTAATTGCTGCTTGACTGTCGATATAAAAGTTAACACGGTTGCAGCTTAAGCTATTCTCTTCCAGGGTTTCTACTGTTTTGGTTACGGCTATATTTCCGCTTGGAAAACGCTACAGTAATCCGGCAGCCTGTAGGATCTGCTTATTTCCGGATCAGCACAGACCCTACTCCTTCCACTACTTTGGAACCATCTTTGTACACATGTATCACCTGGTCAGCCATTTGAGCATACTTGCGCCAACCGTCCACCTCTATTGTGGCATTAAAATCTCCCTCGAAGCGCAGATAGGGAATCAGGTAGTCTGTTTGTCTTGTGATTGATGACGCTATACTACTATGGTCGTATGGTCGGCGCTCAAGCTGCCCCAAGGCACCGAGCCTGGTTGCAGTTGTTAACGTTATGTTCTAAGCTACCAGGTCTACAGGTGGAATGTGCAGAATGGCATACAGTGCCGCCGTCGGGGTTGTTTTCAGGGCTCCCGTAATGCTAAGCATTGATAGTCTGCATACCCCTTCTAATTTTTTGAGGTAGGCTGTTTTTTGTGTGACTTTCCGCCAAACAAGAACTCCGTAGTATAGGTCTTAAAATTGCTGTAAAACCCCAATGAGAACCCCTGCATTCTTTTACATGCATAGAGTGCCGTTGAGGCCTTCACCCTCTCCTCCACGTTGAGCTTCCATGACAGCTTACTGTCTAGGATGATTCCTAGATATTTTGTGACAGGTTTCTCCTGAAGGGTCACCCCTCCTAATTTAGGCCTGGTACAGTTTGGGAACAAGACCATATCCAACTCATCGTTGGAATGCACTTTCTACTTATGACAAATGCAACGTCATCTGCGTAAGCCGTAAGTTTTACGGGTCCCTCATCGAATCACCTGAGCTGTTGGTTGATGACCAGCGTCCACTGCAGATGTGATAACACCCCTCCCTGCGGCGTGCCCCTGTCCACTGATTTCGTAGCCTCGTGCAATCCGCATTGTGATGTAATCTTCCTGCAATGTAACATGCAGCCGATCCATCTGGTTAAGGCTGGATGTACTTTAATGTAATTAGGACCATCCATAATCGCCCATTTAGAAACATTATTGAAAGCCCCGGCAATGTCCAAGAAGATTCCTAAAGCATATTCCTTATATTCCAGGGATTTCTCTATGCTTATACCACCCTATGCAATGCGGTGTCGTACCGACTTGCCTTTGGTGTACGAACGCTGTGTTGTGGAGAGCAGCTTTTCATCCACCATCTATCAGCCTCTCAAAGGTTTTGAGCAGAAATGATGTTAAGCTATGGGTCTATAGGCTTTGGGATACACGTGACCGATCTTCCCCGCCTTTGGTAGGAAAGCTACACGAGCAGTTCTCCAAGAGTGCGGTACATGATTCAGTCTTATGCACCCATCGAATATTATTTTAAGCCACTCCACGACCGATCTACTTGAAACTTGTAGCATGGTCGGGAATATACCATCTGGGCCCGGCGATTTAAACTTAGAAAACGTCTTCAATGCCCATTAGATCTTGGTATCGGTAACCAAGCCCGGCACTACCCGCTCCGTGATAGAAGTGTGAGTGTGCTATCTGCTGGATCTTCTAAACCATCCCCCGATGAGAAGTGTGTGTCGGAAAGCACCTCAAGGGATTTCCTCACTATTACGTGTCTGTTTCCCCCTGCTATGTCTGTGAAGGTGCGCGTGACAATATTGAAGTAAGTAGTAAACAACAACAATGCTTTGAAATGAATGATAAACAACAGCAAATGCAACAAATGCAACAACAATATCAACTGCGACCGCTGCTGCCTTCGCCACCGCTTTAGATAAAATAGTTTGATTCTGATATTTACGTTCAGTCTTTTGCCAGGCTCTAATCGACATTGTATTCGGTGACTAAAAATAAAGTAAACATAACAAACCCTCTTCCGTTTTTATTTAAATTGAAGAGCTAAAGTAATTGACGCCCAAGTGTGGGGCCGCGCGTGTTTAACTAAATCCTATTTATTGGACGAACAGCGTGGTCGTGATTTCGGACTCACCAAGGAAGAATTGAACCAGAGAAGATCCAAAGCAGCAGCAAGAGGAGTCAAGCTACAACAAAAATGATAGTAAGGAAGTAGATTTAAGAAAGTGAATTAAAAACGAAAATTACGTTAAAGCATAATAATCTAATTGATTAAATTGTTTTTGAAAATTTATAAAAAAGTAAGCCGTAAGCCAGTGAATTCAATAAAAAAATAAATTAAAGCATAGTAGGCTCAAGTTAATTACGTGTTGAAAATGAAGAAAGCCAAAAGCTGTAAGCCAGCGAATCTAAAAAGTTTGTGAATTAAATTGTAAATTAATATAAAAGAAAATGGATGAAGCGAAACTTCGTTCAGTCATTAGTGCCGCTATAGAGTAGCCACTGACCAAACAAAACGTGACTTTCAGAAAACTATAGACGAAATGACTCAAAGGCTCGCAAGGATGGAAACACCCACTACAGTAGAAGAATATCAGGAAATAACATTTAGCCATGATATTTAGTGTAAGTTATCACTGGACGTGGTGAAATCTTTGCCAGAGTTTTCTGGTGACCAGACACGTAATGTGTCATGGCGGCAGGCAACTCATGCCGCCTACAAAATTTTTGAATCATTTGCTGGTAGTTGTAAACACTACCAAGCCGTGGCGATTATTCGTAACAAGGTTACAGGACGCGCAGATTCTGCGCTCTCCTCGTCAACACCGTCATTAATAGCAAGACTTGTTTTTTCCTATGCTGATAAGAAACCTATCCATGTTATAGAACAGAAAATGTCCACCCTTCGCCAGGGAGGCCTGACAATTAATGACTTTTATGACAAGGTCGAAAGGAAACTGACGGCCATAACTAATAAAACTCTTATGACATATGGAAGCGAGCGACAGGTTATTGAACCACTTATGACCAAATATTGTCAAGACGCTCTTAGGGTATTCATATCCGGACTTAATAGGCCATTATGTGACATGTTATTTTCATCTAGACCGAAGAAAATGCGAATGGTGGTGGACTTCAAGAAGCTCAATGAAAGGAACATCAATGATAGATACCCTATACCTGACACCTCCATCAAACTAGCGAACCTAGGTAAATCCTCAATTTTCACAACGATAGACCTTAAATCGGGTTTCCACCAGATAATACTGGCTGAGCGGGATAGAGAGAAAAACGCATTTTCCGTAAACAATGAAAAATACGAGTTATGTAGACAGCCGTTTGGGCTGAAAAATGCCCCGAGTATTTTCCAACGTGCCATCGACGACGTGCTGAGGGAGGAGATAGGAAAAATATGCCACGTTGTTGTTGTTGTAGCAATGTTTCGCCCCACCTAATAGCTGCGACCGATCACAAATTGTAATCAATATCCTCTAACGGGAGTCCAAGGAAACTTGCTGTTTCGACAGGGGTGGACCATAATGAAAGGGGTGTTAGAGGCGTTGGTTCCACATTACAATTAAAGAGATGGTTGGTGTCATGTGGGGACACATTGCAAGCGCGGCATACATTTTGTATGTCATCGATCCCTGGGCCTGGGCCTATGTCCATTATTGTGCAGTAAGCGGCGTAGGAAACGATATTAACTCCTTCTGGTGGCGAAGGTAGCTTAGATATGTAGAAATTAAACAAAAGTGGGGATAGGACACCACCCTGTGGCACCCCTGTTTAATTCTTCTTAGTTTTGACGCTTCATTTCTAAATTGCACCGATGCCTGCCTACCACCCAGATAATTTGCGGTCCACCTTTTAAGAAATGGGGGAAGGGTAGACCCTTCCAGGTCTTGCAGTAACGTGCCATGGTTGATCGTATCAAAAGCTTTTGATAGGTCTAGCGCTACGAGTACTGTTCTATGGTGGGGGTTTTGATTTAAACCGCAATTTATCTGGGTGCTGATGGCATTTAGCGCGGTGGTGGTGCTATGGAGTTTTCTGAAGCCATGCTGATGGCAGGCTAGCTGCAAATTTGCTTTGAAGTAGGGCAGCAAAATGGCTTCAAGCGTCTTGGCTACTGGCGATAGGTGAGATATCGGGCGATATGACTCTCCTATGTTAGCTGGTTTCCCTGGTTTTAGTAGCGGGACCACCTCGGCCATTTTCCATTGTTCGGGTATGACAAAGGTGGAAAGAGACAGGTTGAAGACATGTGCTAAATACCCTCTTTCCCTAGGCTTTTAAGCATCGGCATGGCTATGTCGTCTGGGCCCACTGCTTTGGAGGTTTAGCATGACCGATGGCATCCTCAACCTCTTTGGCGGTGATGGTAATTGGTGACGCCCTGAACTTATGTTTATGTGCGTGTCTGCTGGCCCTCCGTCTATTTTGTCGACCGTAGAATGCATTATATATTATCGGCAGAAAGCGCTCGCGCATTTTTTCGTATCCGACAGCACTTTGTCGCCAAAGGCGATGGAAACTTTGTCATTGTGCCTAGACGGATTCGATAGGGACTTTACAGTGGACCAAAGTTTACCTACACCGGCAGAGAGGTTACAACCGCTTAGGTGCTTCTCCCATCATCCACAAATAATCTGATGCGTTGGTTTATATCCCTTATTTGGGGTCGCCGGGATCGAGCTGTCTTATGAGGTCACGTTCTCTCGCTAAACTTGCGGCCTCTGCCGGGAAGTGGGGCCGAATTTCGGGAATTCTTCCGGCGGGAATGAAACGAGCCGAGGCGGATACAATGACCTTGCGGATAGCACGCTCCCCTTGGCGGGCATCAGTTGGGATAGGGAGGGCAGCAAAGCGGTTGTCTGTAAAGGATTTGTATTCGTCCCACTTTCCTTTTTTAAAGTTAATGAAAGTGAATTTTTCTGCGACGATGAAATCGGCGGAACGCTCGAGCGAAATAAGTATAGGCAGGTGGTCGGATGCCAATGTTACCATCGGCTTCCAGTTGACGTAGTTTACGAGTTCTGCGCTCACGATTGAAATATCGGGCGAACTGTGACAACTTCCTACCATACGTGTGGGGGCGTCTCCGTTTATTGTGCAGAACTTCGTTTCTTTATTTGATCCGCTAACATCACACCCCTGCTGTATACCCGCAAGTTTGAATGCCATAGATCGTGATGGGCATTGAAATCGCCTAAGATAATGCGATTGTTTCCAGTGAGTACGACGCTGATATCAGGGCGGTATCCAATGGGGAAACAGGTGACAGGAGGGATGTAGATGTTGATGATTTCTAGGTTTGCATCGCCCGACCGGACAGATAACCCTTGACGTTCTAAGACACTGTCCCTGGGGTCGATGTCGGGATCAAATATATGATATTGCACAGAGTGGTGTATGATAAACGCGAGGCCGCCTCCATTTCCGCTCGCGATCTTTTCTGTGGACATTATACCCAGAACAGGTCTGCAATGCAGATCTTGCTGTGAGTTTAGTCTCTTGAATGGCAGCAATGCGGATGTTGTGCCCCTTCATGAAGTCGACTATCTCCGTGATCTTCCCAGTTAATCCATTACAGTTTAACTGCAGAATTCTGAATTGCATAGGGGGAGACGTCGTCGTTCTGGGAGTAAGTTACGGGTGACTACGCGTGGGTTGTGGAAGGCCAG
Organism: Eurosta solidaginis; assembly: GCA_029619165.1. Lineage (NCBI taxonomy): Eukaryota > Metazoa > Arthropoda > Insecta > Diptera > Tephritidae > Eurosta > Eurosta solidaginis. The sequence continues at coordinate 20,502 of JARSSU010037646.1, forward strand.
AACGCGATTGCTGTTGTGGCCCTGGGACTAGACGTCCTTGGGTAAGCATTGGGGCACCCGGTGTATTTGGATATGCGGCCTGGAAACATGGCGCAATGAAACCGTCGGGTGTTGCCGTCGCGGGGACCAGAACATCTAGGAAAGTGGCACCGTCCATGGCAGGAGCTGCATTGGGCGGATGTCGCAAACGTATATATTCTGTGCTGGCAAACGTTGCAAAGGGAGGTAGGGACTAAGAGTCTGTTTCCTTGACCTACACAATTGCTGCTGGAACTGAGGGGGAAGAAGACGGGGCAGGGGCTGATGCTCTGCATTACTCCCGACTCTACTACGGAGGTTGTAGGTATGAGTGGGAGCAGCCCTGTGAGTTGGTGGCGCCATGGGGCGCGAGCAACATCGGGTACTTGTTGTGGCTTGCTGAGCAGCGGGGCTGCTGAAAGGTAGCGGGGGGGCGCTAAGGCGCAGACTACGGGCCATCCTCGGGCGTGAACAGCAAGGAGCCACAAAGATTTATAGAAGTTACGTGGACGTCTGGTTTTGGGGTCTAGCCCAGAACAACCTGTCCGATGCAACCATCCGTTACACAGACACACTGACAAGAGTATGACCGTCCTAAAAAGATTATTTTCCGGCAGATGCAGCAAAAACATTTCTCAGAACCGGGGTCAGGAGACGGACCCGGATTAGGTTCGATACCTTCCCGGAGCAAGAGAATATGGAGTAGTCCCGCTGCAAGGAGCTGCTGGGAGGATGACAATTTGTGGGAGGGACGCAACAAATTAAATGGGGTTACATTGAAATGGCAGTCCTTGGTCGGGAAAAATTCCGAGTCGCTCCGGTACATAGAACCAACGGCCTTGGGAAGCGTGTAACACCAGCCTTTTACCACACGGGCATACACGAGAGGCAACATGTATCCATGGTAAACGCAGCAGTATTGTTGCAGGTGGCAGAAACAAAAGGCGCCAGCAGCACGACCTTTGCAGCAGCCACAATGTTGCAGAAGGCTCAGCAACATTACGGAAAATACACGTATGATTTACATCTAATGCTAGTTAGTGTGAGTGTGTGGGTGTATGATTGTGTACGTGTGAATACGGGAAATCCGATATGGTATTTTGTATATGTACTAGTTAAAATTTTCCGTTTTTTACTTACCGTCCTATGCCCTAGCAGTAGGTATAAAAGGGAGTAAGACAAGGCAACGGGCCAAAGTTTCAATAAATATGTGCAAGTGCGAAGTGTAGTGATACCAATATACAGTGGTGCAAAAAAAATTATTTTTTAAATTGAAAGCTAAGTGCGCGCATAAAATCGCGTTAAAAGTGCGGGCGAAAAACAAGTAAACGCGAAGCGCTAAAATTATCCAGAACAGCCCCAGGAGCGTGAGGGGAATCCTCCCCAGGTATTGTCAAGGCTATAGGCCCGATATAAAGGTAAGTGGCATCACTGCTATTTGTGGCTAGGCGTTTCCCTTGGCTTACGAACAGGGGCATGGACTGTCCAGTCCCCAACGTTAAAGCAAGGCAAATGAAACGCGCAACTGCTTTAACCCTTGCTGCTAGACGGGCTTATGTCGATGCAAGCAACGGAAATCCAAGCAGACAAAGAAAAAAATATAATTTTTTTTTATGTGCCAGCGTATAGTAGAGGCGGATACACATTTATATAAACCTAATTAGGACCTTTTCTTTGTATTTTTTGTTTTAGTTCACATCCCATCCATGAGGAAGGAAGTATCATCAACTCGCACAACACCAAACAACAACAACTGAACGCACACAAAAACAACACCAGGTAATACAATACAGCCGTAGAGCAAATACCTCATAGGAGGCACAACTTTTTAAAGTCGGTGACGGAACAACAAAAACAACACCAGGTAATACGATACAGCCGTAGAGCAAATACCTCATAGGAGGCACAACTGTTTTAAAGTCGGTGACGGCAACAACAACAACAACACCAGGTAATCAATCAACAATCGTAGAACAAGTACCCCATAAGAGGCAAAACTCGTTTGAAGCCGCTGGCGGCAATAACAACAACGCTCATTTCGCCAGACACGCATCAGGAAGCGGAAATTTTGAACTCGAGACACCAACCCCGGGAGACGGTCCAGTCCAAAAATCACCGAAGGAAGCGGTTTATTTTATATTTTTTTTTAGGTTTATATATGTATACAATAGTTTAAACCTGTAAAGAAGTTTTATTTTATACGTACGAAGATAGAAGTTTTGGAAAGGTATAGGTAGCTGAGGGAGAAGGGTGAAGAAAGGCACCTAGGCTTTTAGTTTTCTTTAATTAATTTTTTTTTGCCTTTTTTAAATATTGAAACTTTTCTTTCGATTTCGTTTTTCGATTTTTTTGTTGCAGACATATAGGTAAGAGTGCGAAGTAAATCCTCTTGAAGTGATTTTCTCATTGGTTTTGGCTTTTTCTTGTACTCGCTGGAGTTAATTACTTCACTTCACCACCGATTTCGTAAGTTTTTTTTCTTACATTATTCTACCATCATTTTTACTTTTTTTTTGTGTTTACCCCTATTTTGTTGTGGGTTTTCTTTGCCTTTGCTACTACCCCATATACACATTATTTTATTTGTGAATTTTTTTGGGTTTTTTTTTGCCAAAGCACATGATTTAGGTTAAACTATTTTGGACCCATTTTAAGGATCGTAGCCTTAATAATGCTAGGGCATAATTCAACCCCTGTTTAGAAAAGAAAAACCAGAAACACCAACACACACCAGAAACACATATTTGCTCACCAAACAAGAAATACCTTTGGTAAGGATAGTTGTAAACCTCGGATCTTCCGATTTCGCGGCCTCAAGCCGCACATTAGATATACACACCGCCCGTGTTTGGCCACCTCTATCTTCTTAAATTTTTTGGCAGTTTTTTATTAAAATTTTTTTATTCCGATTTTTTTTGTAAGACGACACGTTACTGCTATAAATAAAAAAAAATAAATGTAAGGCGCGATAACCTCCGAAGAGATCTAAGGCCGAGCTTCTCTTCCAATTTGCGTCGTGATTTTCCCTACAAATTGTACGGACGGGACCTACATGTTTTATGCCGACTCCGAACGGCATCTGCAAGGCAGATGAGTTTTCACTGAGAGCTTTTCATGGCAGAAATACACCAGGAGCGCTTGCCAAACACTGCCGAGGGACGACCGCGCTTAGAAAAATTTTCTTCTAATTTAAAAAATTTATTTCTAAAATTTTGATGTTGCTTTGCCCGGGGATCGAACCCAGGGCATACAGTGTGGTAGGCGGAGCACGCTACCATCACACCACGGTGGCCGCCCACGTTACTGCTATGTACATATAATTGCGACCACATGGTGTCAAGCCTCACAAGCTAATACCCCAAAGTTAGTGATAGGTGATAGAGCGTAGCGATCACGCTCCCTTTATGTATGTATGTATGTATATTAGCATATGTGTTTCGAGTTACTTTTTTGTTCAGCAACAGGTGCTCAAGAGCGACGGTACCAGAGCGACGGAGTGACCAGGTGAGTGCAAATAAAAAACATGAAAACATATATACGTTTATGTATGCACATAGATTAAGCTAGGCGCTCCTAATCCTATGAATTTGAATGATTAGTAGCGAATTTGAATGAGAGTAGCATAAACATAAGCTCACCAGAAAAGTGATCTCGTTGAGCGTATTTCCCTTTCTCCTTATTCCTTTTATTTTTTCTCAAAACAAGTTTTGTTATTGTTCTTTTCTCTTTCCGCAATTTCATATGCATTTTGTGGTAGGTCAGTAATCCTTCACATATAAAAGTTTGCAATTTTGCGTTAGCGTTAAGCTAAGAGAGATTGTATCTTTCAGATTCGTTAGGTTTGCTTGTGCAAACGAAAACATTAAGATGGGCGATATATATATGATAATAAGAATATAAATTAAATTTTTTGTGTTAGGTTATAATTAAACTATACAAAGGCTAGGTGAAAGAAGTCATAGTTTAAGACATATTGTTACGAATATTCGCAAAACTAAGGAGTGCTGCCAGCTCTAAGCCGATGCTAAGCAGTGACGTGAATGCACATCAATAATTCAATCATCATGTATCTACATAAACGAAACAATAACTGCGTCTACATATATGTACCATGTACGTATACGAGCAGCGGAGAGTCAATGCACAAATACATGCATATATCTGAGATACTCCTATAAGTATGCAATGAGAAAAACTATAAAATTGTAAATTGTAGTTACAGCTGAGATGATGGACTAGTAGATTCTGGAAGCGCCTAGAAGATGCGAATGTTAAAGTCAAAGAGTATAAAAGGCGACAGATGTAGAGGCGCTGAAATTGAGTTTGATTTGAGTTGTCAAGCAGCAATAGCAGTATCATTTTGAAAGTCAGTTTCTTTTAAGCTATCAGTTTGGTTATTAAGCCATTTGTTGGACAGTTTGAGTGTTATTGTGAAGTATTTTAATAAAGGCCATTTTTCCATTATTCAATATTGGAGTTATTTATTCAACAGTTTAGCGATACAAACCTAGCAAAAGAGCAAATAAGAGGTTTTGCGGCAAATTCGTTACAATATTTTAATGTTAACATTTTTTTTCTGGATTTAAAACACGTCATAAACTGAATTTTTCGCAAGACGTGTAATTAAGTAGACTATAAGAAACACAATTAGATTGGATCATTATAGTTTAATCTTTTGCTGAGTTCGATATTTATGGGATTTTTTTTATTAAATTCCTATTTGTGAATATCTATTCTGGAGTTGTAATCGTAGAGATAGGATTACTTAGACTAGAATACATCTAGGTTTAAGAGAATTGTTTGTAAATAAACATATGAAGAATGTATCCTTGAACTACGTGATCTTCATTGGAATGCAGGGCTGAGGTGAAAATAATTTTGGTGGGTGGTTTGCCTTTGGGCGCAGGATAACACGGCGGAGAAATGGCTGAATAACATATAAATACTTAGACGGACGTCAGGCTTGGGGGCACTGTAAGGTAAACAGGAGTCAGCACAGTGCCCACGGTGTGGTGCAAGTTGCACTGCATAGGGAGGGTAGACTCCGCCTGACAGGACAGGCCTTCATCTTTTTTTGCCCCTTATGCTTTCCCCTCTATAACTCTGCCCCTCACGTCTATTTCTATCTGTTTCAGCTTTTCTTTCCAACACATATGCAGGTATGAACCCTTTTTGTTCATATGGCTGCGGGTGAGGTCGGTTTTGCAATACCCCGCCCAAGACGACGAGCTAGCCTGGGCCCGCAAGCATACCTGCTTGCCGCCGCTCCTCACCACCCAAACAGTCAGCTACGTAACAAGCGCTACACATCTACATCGATGATATAATCGTGTTTTCCAAAGATTACGAGAGTCACTTCAGCGATGTCAGCCGTGTCCCTCAGAAGTTATATTTGGCTAATATGAGAGTTTCTTTAGAAAAGACCCAATTTTTTCAAACAGGGGTCGAATTCCTCGGATTTGTAGTCTCACAAAGTGGTATCAAAACATCAAAATACAAAGTTCAGGATATTGTTAATTATGAGGTCCCGAGAACACTTCGAGCATTACGCTCTTTCCTCGGGCTATCAGGTTACTATCAACGTTTCATAAAAGACTATGCGTCAATAGCTAAACCACTCACCAAGTACTTACGTGGCGAAAATGGAACAGTAAGCACCACCGCTTCAAAGAAAACTAATGTTGAATTCGACGAAGAAGCCCACAATGCCTTTAGGAAAATTAAAGACATTCTGTCATCCGAGGATGTGCTGCTCCTTTACCCCGATTTTCAAAAACCCTTTGATTTAACTACAGACGCATCCTCTCATGCTTTGGGGGCAGTTCTTTCTCAAGGATGTCAGCCGATTACTATGATTTCACGTACACTGACCAAAACTGAGGAGAATTATGCTACTAACGAGCGAGAATTACGCGCCTTTGTTTGGGCATTACGAAAGCTTAGAAATTACCTTTACGGTGTCAAAAACCTTAACATATTTACGGATCACCAACCTTTGACCTTCTCAATTTCGGATAAGAATCCGAACTCAAAACTAAAGCGATGGAGATCTTTTGTGGAGGAGTTCTCCCCTAAGTTTCACTATAAACCCGAAAGCAAAATGTTGTCGGTGACGCGTTGTCAAGACAGCATATTAATGCTCTTAGCACTGACTGATCTGATGAAACTGTTCATAGTGAGGAATCCTCAACAATGACGATTAAAAGAGTTCAAAATCCTATCAATTGTTTCGGGAACCAAATAATTATTGAAAATGGGGACAATGTATCCATAACTACGAAAATTCTGTTCAAAACTCAAATCAGGCATCGCATTATTTTCACCAAGCTTGAAAGAAAAACCCACCCTAATAAAGAATTGTCTAAACCCTAATAGAGTCAACGCATTGCTGTGTGATCTTCCTGTGCTGGGGAAAATTCAGAACCAAATACTTTTGAGATTTCCAGCGGTCAAGTTCGTTTACACGAATCTTCAAGTAACCGACATATTTAACAAGGACGACCAGCTAGAGATTTTGCAGTCTGAGCATAACAGAGCTCACCGCTCACTGAAGGAAAATATTAATCAAGTTCTTGGAGACTACTACTTTCCCAATATTTCAAAAACCTTGAGGGATATCATTTCTTCATGCAGAACATGCAAAGAAGCTAAATATCAACGCCACCCACCTAACCCTGGAATAGGCGAAACTCCCATTCCAAGTAGGCCCGGCGAAATTTATTCAACCGACAAACAAATTTTTTTAACTTGCATTGATAAATTTTCCAAATTCGCTGTGGTCCAGTCAATTCCGACAAGATCGATAGTAGACTTAAAGGAACCCATAATCAAAATTATGAACTTCTTCAAGGACACAAAATATCTTATCTGTGACAACGAAAAATCTTTGAATTCAAGTACGATAAAAGCCCTATTGCAAGACCACTTCAATGTCTCCATTTACACAACTCCACCTCCCCACAGTACTACAAATGGCCAGGTGGAAAGATTTCACAGCACGTTTACAGAAATAGGGCGCTGCATTAAGTTGACCCAGGGCTTAAACGACACAAATGACCTTATTCACCTCTCCGCTTACAAGTACAATAGAACTATTCATTCAGTGACAAAACAAAGACCAATTGACATCATTCATCACAATGTGCAGCCATTTATTGACGAGATGAGATATGTTAGTTAAGAAACAGCATAACGATCTAATGAATCGGAACCGGAATTGCCTGACTAAGTCTTACCATATAGGTGGCAAAGTGTTTTTCAAAACCAACAAGAGGATAGGCAATAAGTTTACTAAGCTGTACTTGAAGGCACAGTTACTAAAGATTTAGGCACAACAGTTCTGGTCGACGGCAGAAGGGTTCACAAAGCAAATCTTAGATGACCTCCTTTTTTCAGCGCCCGTTGGTGATCTGTCTGATTGTGGCGGTCATTGGTACAGAAGGTAAAATATTAAACTACACGAGCGCTGCGTACATTGAGATTGTGACTGGAGAAGTTGCAATCTTTTCTATGTATGATTACCTCATTCATCATCACACTAATTACTTTCCACAGTCACACATAAAGAAATTATTACAACTAGACGCAGACCAAATTATGCGATTGCTGGATTCACTAAGAATTCATCATCGCCATGCCAGAAGCATCAACTTCCTGGGAAATACATTGAAATATATTGCAGGTACCCCCGGACTTTGACGATTTCAACCAGGTATCTACTCGGGAGGAAGCCTTAATCGAATCGAATAACAGACAGATCTTCATTAATACCGAAACACAGCTAAGGATAAATCAATTGACCGACACCGTTAACAGGTTACTTAATGTTACAAAGAAACACGAAATTAATACTGAACATCTTTTTGAAGTCGCCTCATCCAGAAATAGACACTTCATAGATGAGCTTGAGACAATTATTTATTCAGTGGCTTTAGCTAAACTACAAATGATAAATCCTATTTTGTTAAATAATAAAGAAACCAATAAGCTTATTGCCAAAGAGCATTCTAATAACATTACTGTAAGCGATCTGTTAATGGCTTCAGCACTTAAAATTTTGCAAAATGAAGAAAATATGTATTTTGTAATCAGGTATCCTATTTTAAGTCAAATATGCACCAAACTTGTAATCAGGCCAGTTATTCATAATAAGAAAACAATAATGTTAGAAGCAAGCATAGTGGCGGATTGTAGTAGGGAGTATCATCAACTTAATGACTGTAAAGCAACAACATCAAAAGCTATCTTTCGAATTACAAACACAAGGAACACATGCTTACTGAATATGTTGAGCCGACAACCAGCTGTATGCAATTCGATACCAGCTGACCATATTGCTCCTCTGGAAAAAATTGACGATGGTTTGGTGGTCATCAACGATCAAACGATTAAAGTCCGCGAAGACAGTTGCCCACAAGTTAAAATTAAAGGTACCTTCCTTGTATCCTTCAAAAATAACGCCAGCATTAACAACGTCAGCTACACACACTGGAAGGGAACCGTTCGCTCCTATCCGAGAGCTGCACCAGCTCAAATACTGAATATGACCGAGCATGTTCCCCTGTTATCCTTACCTTACCTTCATAATGGAAACTTGGAGAATCTAGACCAGATTGCATCCCTGCGGGAAATTACACACACTCAAAACAATTTTCAATGTAATTATTCCTCCTAATAATCATCGCTGTAACTTTTATCGTGATAGTCACAATTTGGAAATTTTATCAGCGACGCAAAAATGCAGCAGTAGTAAAAAGAGTTATAAAAGAAGCCGAGGACAACTCCGTTTTTACGGGGGGAGTAGTTAACACCTGCTAAGCAGATTTATGGGAAACAATATCTTCCCATATGAATTGCCGAATATGAAACCTACTAATGCATTTAATGTGAACGTTCCGTTCACACGCTAACACCTGCTAAGCAGATTCATGGAAAACGGTATCTTCCCAAATGAATGCCAAATATCCTAATAGTGCATTTAATGTGAACATTCCGTTCACACCAAAAACGCTGACGCTATGTCTGTGAAGGTGCGCGTGACAATATTGAAGTAAAGTAGTAAACAACAACAATGCTTTGAAATGAATGATAAACAACAGCAAATGCGACAAATGCAACAACAATATCAACTGCGACCGCTGCTGCCTTCGCCACCGCTTTAGATAAAATAGTTTGATTCTGATATTTACGTTCAGTCTTTTGCCAGGCTCTAATCGACATTGTATTCGGTGATAAAAATAAAGCAAACATAACAAACAATCTTTCGTTTTTATTTAAATTGAAGAGCGAAAGTAATTTATATGCAAGTCAATCGGAAGCAGGTGCAAAATGGGGTCTAAAGCAGCTGTGGGGCAAGTGCGTCCGGCCCTATGGCAGATGTGTAGATGATAAATATTCTTGAATATAAACTGAAGAAGAAATGCACATAATTCAAATGTACTTAATGAAACTATAATTCAGAAAAATTAATTACATTTTTGTATATATTTAATATTTTATAATATATATTTAATATTTTGTTTGTAAATTGGTTCAACGAAAGATTTAGACAATGAACTTTTATTGAAAAAATATGTACTATTTACAAAAAAAAAGTGAAATTTTGAACAAAATAGCTCACCAAAAGTTGAGGGTAGGTAGATAAAAATAAAATAAATGTAAAGCCCGATAACCTCCGAAGAGACTTAAGGCCGAGCTTCTCTTCCAATTTGCGTCGTGCTCTTCTTGATTTTGCCTACAAATTGGCCGGACGGGACCTACATGTTTTATGATGACTCCGAACGGCATCTGCAAGGCAGATGCGTTTTCACTGAGAGCTTTTCATGGCAGAAATACACTCGGAGCGCTTGCCAGACTCTGCCGAGGGGCGACCCCGCTTAGAAAAATTTTCTTCTAATTGAAAAACCTTATTTTGATGTTGCTTTGCCTGGGTTTTGAACCCAGGGAATACGGTGTGGTAGGCGGCGCACGCTACCATCACACCACGGTGGCCGCCGTCCGAGGGTGGGTAGATGCTGGCGTTAAAAAACATAAATTGATATTGGGTTTGAATGTTGTTATATAATAGAAGAAACTTATTGTTCCAAAATAATCCTCAAGTATATTTTGACGGTCTTCGATTGCATATAGTAATTTTCTCCATACTCTTTTAAGATCAGAAGTTGGATACGTTGTAGTTGTAATATGTTCGGCTGATATTTGGACTCACATAAGAATAGCAATGAGACCCAAAATCGTAGGCATTAGTATTGCAAATAGAAATTGTCAACGTTTATTCCAATGTTTGCAATAATCCACCCATAACATTTGAAACGTACCCAATGATAATTCGTTGGAACTAAGTCTTCGTCACTGCTATCGCATTTATAGTTTAAATTAAAACTATTTATTTTTAATTTTGAATTTAGAAAATATTTAACTTTATTTTTTTAAAAGATATTTTGTTTGATAACTTCCAATATTTTATATTATTTGAAATATTATACAAAAAAAAATGATTTAAAAATAATTTATAAAAACAAAGTATATATAACTAAAGTAGATAACCCTATAGTACCTTCCAATCCTGTGTCGGTATGTTCGGATTCTGATTATGCAGAAGTCGCAGTGTATTCTCCGACTTCATCACGCATGGTATCCATACCTTAATTTTTGGTACCGTGGGCATTTGCGCTTTATCCACCACCTCAAACCGCGCGTTCGTGCCATGCCTTTGGAGGTTTGGAACCACTTCCTCCAGCCACCGCAATCTCGCAATGTTGTCGCACGCTATCATCTTCACACCATTTGAGTCGTGCTCTTTTTTAAATTTTCCTACAAATTGGCGGGAGGGGACCTATTTGTTTTATGCCGACTCCGAACGGATTTCATGGCAGAAATACACTCGGAGTGCTTGCCAAACACTCCGAGGGCGACCCCGCTTAGAAAAATGTTCTTCTAATTGAAAAACCTTGTTTCTAATATTTTGATGTTGCTTTGCCAGGGGCGTGAACCCAGGATCTTGGGTGTGGTAGGTGGAGCTCGCTACCATCACACCACGGCAGTCTAAATAAACATCACTACTATTTATGTTGTCTATGGTATAAAAAAATGTAGTTTAACTTATAAATATTTGGCGTATTTTAAGATTTCAAAAAGTTTTTTGATTTGCCAACAGCTTTGCATACCTTTCCTGTTTTGAATGAAAACACAACGGTCATCTGAAACAATAATAGCCATCTAGCGGCAATTATTTAAGACTAGCGGTGGTTAAATAACTCGCTACAAAACGGGTTGAGCTTAACAGCGGTGACACGAGCATCTGCTTAGCATTGGTATAACCTATAGCTGAATCGGTTGCGATGAATTGTGGACACACTAACGTCATGGAATTGGAGAATAGTCTAGATGTAAAATGGAGAGACACATTTCAGTTGCAGCTGAGTATAATGCTTACTGAAATTTAGCAGTAATAATTTTCTGCGCAAAAATTTCATGGGTGCAGATAGTGTTATGCCCTTGGCAGTCCAATAAAGCTTAAGTTCTATGTATAAAGACGTAAAAGAACACACTAATAATCTGCTTTAGCACGATATATGTGCACACACATCTATTGAAAATACAGTAAAGCATTTTACCTTAATTTAAAATAATGGTATCTCTTTGCTGCTAAACATGTTTTGCGATACTTCAAGTCAGACAAAAAAGGTATATATGTATGTTCACTTACAAATCAACTAATAAAAGTTTGCTGTGTTTACCAGATGCGGATTGGGCATCTGGGGAGACAGATCTTTAGTCGTATAGCGGTTTTGTCGTTTATCATGCTAGAATCATGGATACCATGCGTGATGAAGTCGGAGGATACACTGCGACTTCTGCAGAATCAGAATCCGAACATACCGACACAGGATTGGAAGGTACTGTATCTCGGCCTACGGAGGAAGGTCGGTTCTACATCTTCCAAATAAACAAGCAGGCGGAGGATATATTGTACACACAGCTTGGCAAAATTACCTTTGGCACAGGCAGAATTTACATGCGACTCAGGAAAGGAAGTCCCGAGAATAAATATCCTAACACGCTAGAGGTGGGTGAAGTCGAAAAAGACCTCAATAGCCTAAGAGAAAAAAGACAGGTGGAGGTAGCCGACGCCACCACGAGGGTGTTAGAAGAGGACCAAGCGCCAAATGGTGCTGTGGCTCGCACAGAGGAACACCCGGCACAACAGTTACGAGAGGCTGAGGGGGGCCTCGAATACTCTAAACCAAACAGGCAAGGGGAGGACGACGACGTTACGACGTGCTGGAGGGGGACAAACAGCCCAATGGTGCTGCGAGGCCTACAGATAAACCTCCAACACAGTAAAGTAGCGTCGAGCGAACTCCTCCTAACCCTTGAGGGAGGGTTCGTTTGACGTGGCGCTGGTCCAGGAGCCGTGGCTCTCATCGGGGGGAAAGGTTTCTGGACTTAGCGCGCGTGGGTTTGGCGTTTACTACGCGCAAACGGAAGGACTGTAGTAATGGTAAGGAAACAGCTGCATTCATATATGCTGCCTAATTACACTACTGAGGACCTCGTAGTGGTGGCCGTTGAGCAAAAGAATAAGCAGGCATTTATCCTGGCATCCTGCTACATGGCCCATGCTGCGGAGGTTCCACCGTTGGAGTGCAAAAGGCTAGTACAGAAGGAATTGCCGCAAAGGGCGGTTGGTCATGGATAGGAATGATAAAGCGGATGAACTAGCTAAAAACGGCGCACCCCTTGAAGCTTGCTCCGTAGACAATTAGACTGGGCGATATTAAGCGAAGGCGAGAGGTGCACATGATCGACCAAGCGGGAAAGGCGTGGGTTCAAGCGCGGGGCTGTAAAGTGTCGAAGATTATGTGTAGGTCTTACAACCTTAGACTACCAAAGTTTCTTCTATCATTAAAAAGAGAGGACTGTAGACTCATGACGAGTATTCTGACTGGACAATGCCTTCTGGCGTCCCATTCCTTAAAATTAGGCTTGGTCAGTGATAGCAGATGTAGGAAGTGCGGGTTGGAGGAGGAATCGATCGAGCACGTTCTGTGATCGTGACCTGCACTTGCCAGGCTAAGACTCCAGTTATTTTGAGTGATACAGCTGTCAGATCTAGAAGCAGCAAGTGGCTTAAGTCCTAGGAAGCTTCTAGTATTTGCCAAGAGGACGGAGTTATTTTATAACATAGGTCCTGGTTTTTGATAGGGTTTTTCAGTTTGGTCGTCTAGTAACTTCTAGTAATTTCTAGTAACACTACGCACTCAATCAGTCTATGTGAGGTCCTCATAGACCGGCCAGTTCAATCTAACCTTACCTTACGCGACAATCAGGGTGCACAATTTTTAGTAAAAAATTATGTTGGCCTTAAACGCGGTAAGCACATAGATATCACATTTCATTACAAGTGTGGAAAATATATTACCTACGATAATGACATCGAATATAAACCGTCTTTGGAAAATATGGCAGATCTTTTTACAAAATATCTAACTAAGGATGATGATAATACATTTTTAAAGGATTAAAGCTCAACTTTTCTGAGCAAGCCGTTTAATTGATATATTGATAGATTTTGTTACGTTACTGTCTGTTTTTGTGGTAAGGGACGGTGGCAAGCAGGCATGCTTGCGAGCCCTGGCTAGCTCGTCGGTTAGGGGGGTCTTTTCCACCGCCCTCACCTTCAGTACCCGTAAACAAATATAGAGGGATTCATGCCTGTGTGTACATATAGAGATAGGGTGAGAAATAGACAGGTGATAGGAGAGTGAAGGCCCGTCCAGGTCAGGTGGAGTCTACCCTCCCTCTTCTACATATGGAATGTAGCCTTGGGCTTCGCTATGACTCCTTATCCCGAGCGAAGCCCCCCTTAGCCTGACACTAGTCCGTCCGTCAAAAGTCTAAAAAGTCCCTAATTACCCTCACATTCGTCCTTGTCAGTCGACATACCCATCGCCCCCTCTTTCGCACCTGCGCAACGCCTACACCAAACGAAGGGGAATCCTATCTACTCATGGCGGTACTACAACCCATTAACCCAAAGAAGATACCGAAGAATTAGAAATAATCCAAATCGATGAACGTTATAAACGCATTTCTTAATGTATATTTCAGATAATAACCAAATCCAAAAAAAACAATTTAATGATTCTTAAGCCTATGTGCCTAAACCTCTAAGAATTATATAACGAAGAATTCAACTCAAATTTCATATTTAGGCTTAAACTAGCTGAAAGGTATTTTCTAACTTTTCTCCAATTGTTACCAAATCTATCTGTCATATGTGCCTTACTTCAACGAAAAACGGCTACTTTAACATTAAATTTCAAGATAGAAATGTAAAGATACCCGCAAAAAAAGTGTGTAAAAAGAATTATATTTGCGATTCTTATTGCCTGTTCATTTACTTGGTTCTATAGCCACGGCCGCTGCTGTAGGCTTCTCCCAATCCAACCTAATTCCTCTCCCTTTCCTCAAGCAGTTTCAAAAAAAAATAGAAAACCAAAGCAAAGAATATACATACGCACGCAGCAAAGACGCGTGTACTAAATAGGTAAACGTGGTATATGGTTGTCTTGACACTTACCGCTTTATCCCTCGATGAGGCGCCGCATCTCGGAGAGCCGTGCTGAAAAGTTACAATAAAACACTTATGTATTTACCTAACGATGGATAAGGACAAATATTAAAGAGATCTGCCTTCCAATGCCTAACGAGATGAATTATAGAGAGGAGCTACTTTGGATGAGTTTCCGCTTTTAGTCACGCGGTCATGGGCTGAAACGCCGTAGCCCAATTACGGGGTCAAAAAAAACATGTATTTAACTTGGTTCCGGAACCATGTAAATAATAAATTGTAGGTGATTAACTAAGTAAATAGTAGTGAAGTAGATCGTGATAACAATTATAAATATTTGCCCAGTGGAATGAGCTTTCTGGCTTAAAGAAGTGGTTACAAAATTCATATATATACATATATATATATGTATAGCTATGTATACATGTATATTTATTATAAACTGCGATTTAAAAGCTACTTTTAATTAATTTGTTGGTTTGCTCCTTAACGCCTATATATTTTTTGTCCTTGCTTTGAGCTGTGCTAAGCTACAAGGCCTTGCAGTTTGTGCAACTAACAAGTAGAAATCTAAATTCAAAACTCGCCAAAAGTAAGAGAAGGCTATCTCAAAAATCAAATTTATCGGGTTGAGTTCACAAACGATTTGTGTAAAAAAAAATGTATGAAAAAAAAATCAACCGAAAGTTTAGTTAGTGCAAAGATAAAATCAGACCCCAACCGTGGAATTGCCCCCAGACTAAATTCTCCTTGCAAAAATACAATAAATTCGCTGGCGCATATAACAAAAAATTATACACATATACATAAAATATACAGCAGTTATATAAAAAAACAAAGCGCTGCCAGTCTCTCCGTCCTCTCTGTGGATGTTGTGATTTTCGCTGCCTTTGTCTTTCCTTCTCCGCTTATTGGTGGTTGATTTTCCATCCGACTGCTCAAAATAACATTGCGCTAGGTTTTTATTTCTACGATGTTTCCTCTATGCGGATTTGCCGTCGGCTTTGACGCAATTAACTTAACACCAAACTCTTGGGTGGATGCGGTCCAGGGATAACCCCGCCG
>JARSSU010037648.1:0-13888 GCA_029619165.1 Eurosta solidaginis
GACATCTGTCGGCTCTACGTTAGAGCCATAACCTCCGCCTGGAAGACACTACAAGTTTTACATGAAGTCGATACGTTTGACTTACCTCAGCATGCCTTTGATTATATTCCACTCCAGTTCCCTTCCATACTTCGAAGCCGTCAGTGAATACGTCCTAGACACATCAGCGAGTTACTCCTTTCTCCTGGCATAAGCTTCTTTGTTGAGCCCTTCGCATCACGCCTTTCTAATTACTTCACGTCTAAGTGAATACTATGTTTCAACACTGAAAATAAATTGAGCAATTTAGATCTTAATGATTGATTTGGTGTTCACAACTCAATTTACTTACCATTGTAATTTGATAGCTGGTTAGCTCACACCACACATCTCATACAGCAACTAACATAACCTTTGTTCCGACTGTCACAAACGTGCGTGTTGGTATTCAGGCGAATGAATGGAATGAAACATAAAACTTTGAAATTTGTGTATTGAAGAAAATGTGTTCAATGTTTTGGTTTCAATTTAGAGTTTGATATCTTCTTTTACAATCGCCTACTCCAGTTAATGAAGCACACATATTATCCGTGGGCGGCTAATTTTTTCCATTCGCATTTATCGAATTTCGTAGTGAAGATTAAGACTCGAGGCTCAAAAAAGCAGGAACTAATAAAGCAGACCCGCATTTTTCACCTATACCGGTGTTTTGATGATGTTTAGTGTTTGTGTCGAATTTTGTTGTCGTTCCGCGTCTTACACAGTCCAACGACTCATTGCATACTTTTAGGCACCGCAAGTGCTATGAGTCCTACAAGTATGCCCATAAATTTTCCGCTCATGTCGTTTAACGCAACGCTGTTTGCTGAGACAGGAACCTTTGCATATTATCTGTTCAGCCTATCCTGTCACACGTACTTGATTGCTGAAAAGCTGGGTAGATGGTCCAACTACAATGGCAACAAGACCATTAACATCGCACTACAAAACAGACAACTAGGAAAAGCACACCAATACATTGGGTTCCTGCGCAATTTGCAGAGCGGTGGCCTGGGTATAGGGGGTCGTACGAAAGGTAGCTTGTACAAATGCATACAACAAAGCGTTGCTTCTAAGGATTCCTCCTACTGGCAACGTACCACACGGCCAGTTGGGGTACCTTTTCTGCAATTGATTGATATCCATGAAAAATATTTACTTATTCAGTTTTGTTTTCTTTTTAAGGACTGTCGCCACGGTTCAGTCTCAGTGTTTGGTATCTTGGTTAAGTGGTTTTTGACTAGCCCTTTTACAATCAACTAAAACAAGTACAAATCCTACCGTCCGTCCAATCTTCAATCGTGACGGAGGCGACCCACCAACTTGATTGGATCTGGGCCTTGTTGTTCCTTCTTAAAAGAGGCTCGTGCATAACGATAGGAGAGGAAAACGAAGGGCGAGGGCCAATTTTATGATTTATGGATACAGGTGCTTTCTTTATGCTCCCGTTCAAGCTTAGAGATGATTATGTCGGGATTGTACATTAAAGACTATTACGCTTCTATTTGCGACTGTAACTCAGAGGTTCTATTGGGCCCCTTTCCTGTGCTTCCCTGCAGAAAGCACGGTATAATGTCTGAGAGGTTGCTAGGAACTAGATCCGCATTATGATAATAAATTATTATAGATACGGCTCCACCGGGGGGGGGTAATTAAAGTGTAAAAATCAATCTAATGCATCGGGCTGTGATGCATTTTTTCAATAGTGACCATGAATTGCGCGCAGCGTAAAATAATTAGGAAGGGATAAAGACAAAATTGCCACGAACAACAGACCTAGAACATCGTATCGATCCGTAGTCCAATTCAGTCTCAAGCGCTTTATTATACATATATAATATCCTCATTTTTTAGAATAAATATTAATTGTATATATTCTTTTTTTAAAACAAATAAAAATGTGATATAAAATATGAATTTCAATATTATACCGGCACATTTACCACGGTAATTGATTTTTTAACCACTCAATGCCAATATTTTCTACTCGAACTGACCCAAGGGAGTTAGAAAATTCCCACGATAAGTCATACCTTTAATAAGAGGGGACTTAAATCCACAGACCCGACGGTTCGATAGAGCAAAACAAATCGGTTCCGAGGCAACCGGGCTGGCACAAGAAAGTGCTAGTACCGGACCGTGCCCGATTCGTATCCGACATAGGACCGTCCATAGCCATCACACTCACTCACCTTCGGCGGGAGCTTTAGCGGTCAAAAAATAACTCGATAGTTAAGCAAGTATAGATTAAGGGATTTTATTACTTATGGAGAATCGTAATACATGCCACCAACAGCAACAAATGTGCAATACATAAATATCAGCACCAAAAGTACCCTTCTAAAGAATCACTTTTGCAATGTGGCAATATCTTCTCGTTGGACTGATAAAGATAAAAAATAAAGAATAAAAATTGGTTATCTATTTATTAATCATCAAACAATGTAAATTATCGGGTAGAGAGCAACCAACTTTGCTATGAAATTTGGTGGCGAGGAAGGGATATTATTTGAAGGTGAATCAAATTTTTAGATTGCAATAAAGCACGAATTGCATCAATCTGGGCAGTAATGAACACAATGTGAAAGGTACAGCACTAGCAAAAAATTTAGATATAACCATATGCAAATTTAAGAGTGAATTATTTTTTACTAATTCAGCTTTTATACTAATGACACGTCGCGCTAAACTCGTAGTGAACAAATGAAAAAGGACACCATGTACTTTAGAAAGGATCCAGAGGCGCCACAAGCATCAAAACAAAAGTGCCCTAACAACACCAGCACATTCAATCAGCCCACAAACTATGGACGCGTAGCTCAACCAGCCAAACTCACACTTGCGCAAAAGTTCGAATTTGTGTTGACACTAATTAACCGTTTTCTCATCGGTTTTATTACAGTTTATTTATGTTGGATGAGTTTACGCCTGGATCTCGAGGATATTACATGGCATGCGTTGTTTTGTACATTGGGTGTATGTTATAAAAAAAATTACTCCTAAAACATTTTATACCAACTCTACTTTTTCAGTTTCTGTGCTTGATGTCCGAAGGTCTGATAGCCTACTATAATGGCAATATTTGGACTCAAGTATGTCCGCGTCCAGAAAAAGCACGTTTACATTGGGTGTTGCAAATTTTTGGGTCTGTCATTGGTCTAGCTGGCGTTGTAATAAAAATATTCTTAGAGGACGTACATTTTCAAACTCGTCATGGTATTGTAGGCAAGTATTAGCGTGTTAAAGTTATAAAGTAAAAGATCATGCATAGCTATAGGATAGTTAACGAAACAACAACACAGATGAAAAGCCGAAAATTGGCTCATACTCGTGTCGATACCCAAATATAGTGATCCATTTTTACTGGTTGTCGAACTTTCTGCGGAATTTTTGCTGGTTTAGGGTTTTCTCTTCTATTCTGTGAACTTTTGGTTATCAATCAGTTGCTGAGCTAGTTCGTCGAAGAACCCGTTAAAGACACGGCGCCCGCCAAAGCGAAAAACAAAGATCTGAGCCTGTTTCTATTCCGCATTTCCTTTCGTATCTATACTTAATTCCCCGATGCAGCTAGAACGCAGGGCGTATGAGCGTAGTGCTATGGCGTCATCCAACATTGGGCGCACAGATTATCTGATAATATGCCTGTAATCCGATGGGGAGAATAAAGCCACAAAAGTGGCGAAGCTGCAAAATCTATAAGAGCATGTGCAAAAGGTTTGATATTAAACTAACAAAGTTGTGTCCATCTCTAAATGTGGGTGTACTTACAGCAAATAAGCTGCGAGTTGCAGGAAGAAACGATTGAGCATGTTCTGTTTGTGTGCCCTCGCGTGGTCAACGCTACAGCTACGTTGGGCGGCAGAGTTATCAGATCTCGAGGCAGCTACTAAACTGGGTTTTAGAGCTTCTGTTATATGGAAAGATAACAAGTTATTTTAATTCATAAGTCCTGGGACTAAAATTTGTTTTTCTGTTAGGTTGTCTAATAAATTTTAATACGACTTTGGACACATTCAGTCCATATGAGGTCTCTTGTTGTTTTTGTTGTTGTTGTAGCGATAAGGCTGCTCCCCGAAGGCTTTTGGGAGTGTTATCGATGTGATGTTCCTTTGCCGGATACAGATCCGGTACGCTCCGGTACCACAGCACCATTAAGGTGCTAGCCCGACATCTCGGGAACGATTTATGTGGCCACATTAAACCTTCAGGCCGTCCCCTCCCTCCCCACCCCCAAGTTCCATGAGGAGCTTGGGGTCGCCAGAGCCTCGTCTGTTAGTGAAACAGGATTCGCCGCGGATAGGTGAGGTTGACAATTGGGTTTGGAGAAGCTATATATTGCGCTGGCAACCTGAAGGGTTGCGCTACACACCCCTTGAATCTGGTATTTTAGTCGCCCCTTACGACAGGCATACCTACCGCGGGTATATTCTGACCCCCTTGCCGACTGAGGTCTCTTGTAATCGATCAATTCAACCTAATCTGTGAAGTGGAAACTTCGGCCAGCAAACATTCTGCAAAGGCCAGCTGATCTGTTTGACTAATGATTAAGTATTTTGGAGTTTATTTTATTGACGAAAACTTCATTATTTCAAAACGAAGCAAAGTTCAATTATTTGTCAGCATTGCAGTATTGTAGGTATGCATCCATTCAGCCCAATTCTAAACGAAAATTCCGTGCGAGTTTTTTCCCTTCTCCCATTCCTGGTATTCTAAATAAAAATTCCTTGTGAGTTTTTTCATTTCTCCCTTTCCTCCTATTCTGAACAATGTTCGAAAAAGCGGAAACCGGTTATGGGAGAAAAGTAGGTATTATGAATGCGAGGGAGAGGGAGATTTCTCTGCCATTTCATAGGAGTTTTTTCACTAGTTAAATTAAAGGGAATGCATCAAAATCATTAAAGGAAATTGGTTATTTTAAGAAAGAACACTTATTTGTACAAATTTGTGCTAAAATATGTATTTACATTCTACTACAATATTCTCACTGTTAATACAACAACAACCACAATATTCTTTATTTTAAGTCGAAAAATATATCATAAGCAACGGAAGAGCTCTTCGCATATTTGATGCAGCCATCCAGAAATTACGCAAGGATTTTTTAAGAAGGCTTAAATAGATTTTGGCATATGGCGAAACTCAACTCGACTTGGCCGCCAGAAAATTGCTGTGCAGAATGAATGCAGGCAAGTCCGGCGGATTTGTGTTATCCCGCCGGTCTTCTTCTTATGCTCCTCTGTTGATGGTGCTGTGGCACCAATTCATTACTCATTTCAGTGAATACTACATGAAATACAATAATGTGCATTGTTTATACCTTATTTCTTAATTTCAAACAAATTGGCAACAATAATTAAACTTTACAATATTTTAAACAAAATAAGAAATGCGCAACGAAATTTCAATTGACAAAACAGCTGACTTCGAAAATTCGAAATTCCTATTCCCCAATTATTCTTCTCCCTAGGAGAAAAGAATTGGAGGAATTTTTCCGCGGGAATAAAAAAATCCGCGAGAACAAAATTCCGCGAGAATATTTAGAATTGGTCTGATTATAAACTTCGAGTTATAGCCTGCATTAAGAAAAACGTATACATTAGAAAAGTTACAAATAGATTTAGTATAAATTGATACCGTTCAGTCCAAACTTTCAATACAGTTTACAATTAGTTAACCAATGATATTTGATCTTATCTTATTTGCAGGGCTTGCTACGACAATAATTTTGCTCATTAGCCTCCTAAGTGGTTTGATATCACTCTATGCCGCAGAATTGAAAAGTCGCCTTCAGCCACGTTTCAACAAAACTCTACACAATATTATCGGCTTAACCACATTTACATTAGCCATGTTAAGTATGTATTATTCTTTTGATACAGACCTTTTTAACGTTTACTCAATAGATACTGCAAGTTTTAACGACTTTCGTCTACTTATGAAGATAATAATTATTGTTATTTATGTATTGAGCGTTTATGGGCCATTGTGGTGTTTATTTTATAGTCGAATTTGATTGAATGTACCTTTGAAATATTCCCCCCTATTGCGAGTGTCGATCGGAATAGAATCGACAATTTGTCGATTCCATTTTTTGCATTTAATATTATTACTATACAAATTAGTCGCCAATTCTTTGGACCATTATAAACAGTTATTTTATACAAGACAGATTTTGCTATTTTTTCAACTTTTCGATGTATATAACATAATTTGTATACATTATAAAGATAATCGATTATCGCTCAGCGGTCGACTATCTACTGTAATCGACACTCGCAATAGGGGGGATTATAAAATAAGAACAATTGAGTAATAAGCTTAGTATGAAATAATTTTGTTGCTTGATTGAAAAAATTAAAAGAAAATACATTTACTTCAATAGTGTCATAATTCAAAAAACAAAATTTTCCAGGAGAGCCATTCAAAGATTTCAACTGTCATATGTTGCGCATATAAAGGCATATTTTCGTTTTAATAGCACGTGGTAAATTTTTAACTGATCACAAAGATTTTTTTATACAACATAGATCATGATATTGGGTACGTTTATATGTTATTAACTCAAAAATCATGTTTTTTGAGTCATGACACTATTAAAGTAAATGAGCGATATAAGTAATCAAATGTAATCAAAATTTAAGATAAAATTTAAATTCATCTTACCCCCCATATAAAGTTGAATTTAAAACAGTTACTTAAGAATCTCTTTTGAATAGCAATTTGTGCAGTTTATTTTATAATTTGCATGTTCTTGAATACGAATGCGTATTTAGTAGTCATAAATAATACTTCTTGCATACTGCAATATAAATGAATGAGATGTTTTATAAAAAACGCTGCAGTGTGTATAACTAAATAAATATCACTTATATATTAAATAATCTGTATTGTTTATGGTGTTTTCATTTACTTTTATGCGAATTATGAATCTTCAGGGTAGCCTAAAACAAAATTTTATGTTCGTGTTTTAATGATTTTCTAAAATATTGATATTGAGTGAAAATACACAGAGCATGCTAGAATTGCAATCTATTAGAGTGAAATCGAGAGTATGCCTAGTCGAATTTTACACTATTCATACATATCATCGGCTAAGTGAAGATTGCATTTATATCCACAGACCGTTCAAAAATGCGTTTTAAATATAATCTTCCAATGTGTCTTCTCATGATGATATAGGATATTATTAAAACAATATCAATAGTGTTTCTCAAACGAAGTTCGAATCAGGCAGGGCCCGTATTGTGTGTTACGATTTGTATCGGAATCCATTTTTCACTCAATTCATAAATATGAAACTGCCAAGCTATTCATACAAATTATGATAAGTTATAAATCCAACTTTTACGCAAAGTCTCTAGTTCACATATGTCGTTATTCGGACTCACGATATCAGAGCTATTTTGATTCAATGTTTGAGTGAAAACTTGATTTTGATACGAATCGTAATACACTACACGGGCCCAGGTTTTCGACGGTTTGCTAAGTTTATAAAATTTAAAGCGTTTTTGAAAAAGCGATATTCACTCAGCCGATATAAGCTCGTGTTGAAAATTTCGCAGTAAATGATTATATGAATCTGATTACGTATGAATGACATGAATATTCGAAAACTTATCTAGAGTATTTAAGAATGTTGAAAGTATTGTATTGTGATGTATTTGAGTTACATATTTGGAGAGTGTTTGCGTGTTGTATAAAAAATAAAGCACTCGAAGGCATGTACATAGTTACTATTAGCCTGGAATTGATTTATTTTAACAAACGGCGGTTTGCTAGGTAGTAGACAGTTTTATTTTAAAAACGGCGCGATCATGGTGCTGTATTTGATTTATAGTTTGTATGTGTTTAGCGGTTGTTAAGGTAACCGGAACTGAGGGTCTTTAAAATTTTGTCATGGATATGCGATTCAAACACCATATACTAATACACACTTAGAACTCGAAAGTAAAGCATTAATATACAATTTACTAATTTAATTGCAAATATACTTAAGGATTCTGTAAATTTTTGTATTGAATTTATTTCAAATACAAAATGGAGCTGCGAAATATGTACAAAGAATAGAAATTCGTATAAACGTTGCTTTGACGTACGAGTATGATATAAACAGATGAAGCGTTAATTTAGATTAACTAGCTGATTCGGATTAGGTTAATTTTGAATTGACCGAATTACGATTGCAAAAATCAAATTTATTTCTCATTTGAAAATGAATTCAGAATAGATATGTATGTACATATATTGTTGGTGATTGGCCATTATAGAATCAAATCAAATAGATATTTCTTATAGAAATCACTACTAAAATATATTCATTGTTATTACAGTTGTCTGTTTTAACAATTTTATATATGGAAACAGCTGAATACGTCAAACTCTGTTCAGAAACATATTCTAGAAAGTATTTTTTGTAGGTAAAAATGTTGTACAATGTCGTGATATTTTGGTGTAATTATGAAGCAAATACAGCACAACTTCCACGCCCAACTTCCTTTTTAATAAAATATTAACGATATGAAACTGAGATAAGTAAAAGCGAACTATTGATTCAAAAAGGTGTGCACATATTGACGATTTCACTATACCTACTTTGTTAAAAAAATAAACTTGAAATATGCATTAGTCCGCTTTCAGCAACCCCAGTTGCACATTCTTATCAATTTACAATTTTGTAGTACGCCTAATAGCAAATGACATCGAAATTGCATCAATATAACGACGAAGAGCAGGTGCCACACCTCCGCCTTCACCACGACATAGCCGCGGCGACCATGCATGCCCACACTTCTACCAGCTGCAACTTTGACCTCTGCTCCACAACAATCCTTTTCATTACAGTAACGACAAGGTTTTGTTGTAAAATAGCTACATTCACCGTGCTCATCATCGTCATCATCATCACAAGCATCAGCAACTTCATATTCTTCACCACCAAGTGATAACTCTTTGCTACGCTGCTCATAACGGAAATAAAGCGTTAAACAAATGATAACCACAAAAAGTAGTGCACATATAGCACCACTTGCAATACTAGCTTCCTCTAGCATTGGACGTGGACGTTTGGGTAAGAATGATGCATCATATTCCTTATATTCGCAACGTGGTCCCATAAAACCATTAGCGCATTCGCAATTATACATAACAGAATCACCCAATTTTACGGAGAAACAGGTGGCATCATTAAGACAATACCAAGCATCATAATTTACTGGACATTTGTATGTAGGAAAAGTGATATTTGGACGTGGTGTAGTTGTGGTACTCGTTGTAGGCTCCGTAGTGGTTGTGGTGCTTGTGGTAGTTGGCGTCGATGTAGTTGATCTTTGTGGTAGAATTGAAGAGGCTGATGAGGTTAGAGTGCGTGGCTTCGCTACTGAACGACTAGAGCAGGCATACACCGTATTTGGTTGTTTCAAAATGCAAACGAGCAATAATGTCATGGAACAAACACTGAAGAATAATGCACATTTCCGTTTGGGTAAGAACATTTTTAAGAATTTTGTATGCTAAAATTATTGAAGTGTATAAAAGAATGTATGGTATAATAAATACTTGTTTGGATGTGTGAATGTATGAAAGCGTGAAATACTGTTTTTGGAATGGAGATTATTTGCAGTTGAATTCAGCTTAAGTTCAGTGCTGTTATAATTAAAACTATTTTTTTTTGTTTAATCTTGTTGCGTGTATAAGTTTATGAATTGATTATTAGTTATAATTTAAGATCTTTGATTTCAGTTGCACAAAACGAGGTTAATATTACAGCAGTTTTAACAGCAATTTACACGCCGACAAAGACAAAATTGTGTTACATTAATGAGAGTTTCACAGCTACTACTTCTAGAGTAATGTTTTTGGTTTAAACTTTTACACTTACAGATGAGTGTGTGTGTTGATGTATGTAATTATTACAATTAATTCTTATTAAATATAACCTGCAAATTCGACTAAACAATCAAAACTTTTTTATCACAATTTTCACACGAATAAAGAACTTGAAATACAAAACATATCTTAAGCAGTAAAAATATTAAAATTACAATTTTAAAAACTTTAAAACAAATTCTCGTTAAACTTAATTAAAATATATACTTTGCGGGTGTACGGAAAGTAAAAACAAAATTCGTTGTTTGACAGTCGAGATTAGCGATAAATTTTTGTAGAGAATAATTGTTTCAGCCTGTGAAAAGAAAGAAAAAGAAAGGAATTATATTTTTTAAGCTATCTGTAACAAGAATAGGAATATATGTACATATTTAGGTAATTAGTATGTAGTTATGTATACCTGCCAGTAAAAAAGCAGCTAAGATTATTAGGAAGCGGGTTAGGAGGCTTAGGATAAAATACCCAATTGATTCAAGTGATTGTGTAGCGCAACCCTTTCAAGCATTTATAGCTTTACCAACCTAATTGTCAAATCTGTTGGCGAAATCTGTTTCCTTAGCAGCCGAGAAGAAGAAGGTTCAATGTGGTCATATTAAATCGTTCCCGTGATAGTCGGGCTAGTACCTTAATGATGCTTGTTAACGGAACGCAACGGATCAATATCCGCCAAACGACCATCAAAATCGATAACACTACCGATAACCTTCGGGGAGGCTTTTTTTATGCAAAAAACCATTTGTTAAAGAAAATTATTTAAACTACAGTCACAAATGTGTTCCAAAAAATTTAGAAACCTCGAAGTTTTTAAAAATATTCGTGAGTTTTAAAAATCTTTATTTAGAAGTTCAGAAGACTTATTGTGTGTAATTTTGTAGTCTACTAAGCTTTAGCATATGCTTGAATTTAATCAAAATTCGCATAAATGTTTGAAAAATTTGTGCGAAGTGCGTTTCATATATATAGAAAATAAAACTTTACACACTTCGTCAAAAATTTTCTTAAAATTTCAAATAAAAAGTTTTTCGAAATCGTTGTCGAAGTTTTGCTGTTATTTTTTTACTCACAGGTATACATATGAATGTATATATTTGATTAAAAAGAAGCAAAAACTAACTAACTAAAAGAAAAAATTAAACGTTGGCTCTAGCGCTGTAGTTATGTGAATGTATAAAGAAGTTCAGATGAAGCGGCTTTGGGAGTGTTCGAGAGAAAAGTTCTTCGAATGAGATATGGACCTCTACGCGTTGGCGATGGCGAGTACCGAAGAAGATTTAATGATGAGCTGTACGAGCTATACGCAGACATCAACATAGTTCAGCGAATTAAAACGCAGCGGCTGCGCTGGCTAGGCCATGTTATGCGAATGAAAGATGATGCTTCGGCCAAGAAAGTGTTTCTATCAGAACCCGCTTATGGAAGCAGAGGTAGAGGGCGGCCCCCACTCCGTTGGAAGGACCAGGTGGAAAACGATTTAAACTCCCTTGGTGTGACCAATTGGCGCCGGTTGGCGGAGCGAAGTAGCGACTGGCACGCCTTGTTGGACGGTCATATCCGTTTAAGACGGTTAAGCGCCAATTAAGTAAGTAAGTAATAAAGAAGTTCAGGCACAGAAAGTACTCTTAGCGACACCCAAAACTGGAAAAAGTTGGTTAACAAGGCTTATCCTCCCATGATGCCAGTAAATCTAATAAATAGAACAAAACTGATCTAGGTCTAGTTACTTCGTATCTCGTTATCTATCGGCCAAAAAAGGGATATTTAAAACACTTCCATATTTCGATAACCGATTATCCACACAAAGTGCATTTATCGATAACTGATGCTTCGAAGTATATTTTAACTACTAAACCATATAGACTATTATTTCTGTTATACTAGCTGCAGAGACTTTAGTGCAAGGCGGCCATAAACGCCTACACACCAGTTAGTATTGATGATGAGATGTCATCCCAGCACTTGCTAACCTGTTGCATGTGCCCTGTAGGGCCGGGAGATCCGAATAACAGTTACTAGGAAAGTCTATTAGTGATAGCATGATGGATGAGGCGAAGCACTGTTACATCAACAAGTTTCACTGTCCGTGGGCCCAGTTTGTTCTGTAAAATACATAACAGACCATCTACTAAGTTCGACAATCGCAAACGTGCGTCTAGCATACCATTTTGATCAAGACTTGACATTTCGGCAGCGATGTAAAATAATCCTAAAACAGCTGCCCCTCTTGAAAAAGCTGCGTCGATCAGTTAGCCAGAAGTTTTGTTTCGCCGCAGTTCAAACGTCGCTCCGATTATGTCTACCCAGGTGTTGCTTTTCAGAATTCGATATCGTGCAAGAACGTAACTATATAGAAATATCGTTTTTGCTCTCCATAACACAAAATGTCAACGAATCGTAACGACCGTTAGTTTTTAATTAGATGTTAAGGAACAAACGCTGGTTATCGCCCAAAAGACTTTCTAAACACTTGGAAATATGATAATTAAAATACCGAACCGAGGAGTGTCGACTATCGAATAACGAAAAGCCAACGCAGCTTACTAGAAACCCTGAATCGCGCTACAGCTATGACTAGCACTCTACTCAGCATTTCAATAACATGTGTACTGCTCTCCATAATATTTTCTGATTACTTTCACGCTCAGTAAATGAACTAAGGCGTAGACATATGCGTCATTTCATATTAGACCGACGTTATTTAGAAGCAGACGCAATTAGAAATATTCGTAGATTCATTCATACATTTAGACATACAACGATTGCAGTTTACCGAACAGAAGGAAAGTGCCATTTTTTCATACGTCAGCATGCAACTCATCCAAATACTGATTGAAGAATAAAGATGTTGCAGGGACGAAAAATAGTGCGAAGCAAGTTTCACAAAACCTCTAGTAGGTCACATTCACCACTTACCACAGCAGAATTTGTTAAACTATCACTGTCTGGATTTATTATTTAACAATTATTTGTACACTTTTAATTCAGCTATGTATTCAGAATTTACATTTTTACACTCTAAAACTACAATCAGTGTATTTTGTGTGCTTAAATTATGTTAAAATTGTGTTAAAGTTTGTGGTGTGGTGGAAGTGACCTACTAGAATTTTGTGAAGCTCCGCTGCTTTCCACTGAAGTTCGCGCATGCAACATTTTTATTCTTCAATCAGTCTTTGACTCATCTAATCTACTATTGCGTTGGCGTTACAGCCGGCATTTCACAAAAAACCGCCATGAGTAAGCAATGACGCGAAATGAAGCGTAGTCACGTATTTAAATGCCTAAACAAACTATTTGTAAATAAAGTAAATAAAAATTAATATACGTATTACAACATTCATATTATATATCTACATATGTAAATAGGCAAGAAATCTGATGACTGTGCGATAATGAGTTAACGGGTTAAAGATACTAAAAGCAATTAATCGCTATATATTTTTGGGTTCCCCCAAAGAAAACAAAAATTCGGAAACACAGTTTTTCAGAAAACATTAGTCAGAGCCCATTTTCAGAAGTCAAAATTCAGAAAGTGCGCAAAATGTAATGTTTATTGTTGTTGTCTGATTACTTTCTGAATTTTGACTTCTGAAATTTTTTTCAGCCTGGAACACAGCAACGTCGAAAGAAAGCGTAATATCCAATCGAATTATGGAATATATACAATATCGCCAAATTGGGTGAAATCCGTACAAATAATTCTATCGAAAGGTGCAACAACGTCATTCGAAGTGCGTTTGGGACACACGCTAACACATTTAATTTCATAAATAATATAAAAACGAACATGCAATAACAGAAACAAAGCTGCAGAAATTTTGAGCTGGAAGATAAAGATAAAATATAGACTTCGTTTTTTTAATATTGTGAATTCATTTGAAAAAGATAAGCGTGAAAATATTTAATTAATTACATGCTTGCTATTGCACACAATTTAAAATTTTAGATCTTACTACATTTTCTTTATACATAATTCCTTCCAAATATATGA
>JARSSU010037649.1:0-49187 GCA_029619165.1 Eurosta solidaginis
TTATTATTACAGGCATACGGAATCCGTACGTACAAACTAATCGAGATAGATATAGCCTTCTATATATCAAATATGATCTGGCGAAACAAGAATTTATTAGCCACGCCGTCCGTCCGTCGTGCGTCCCGCCCTTAAACACGTATCTTGAGTAAATTTTTGTGTATCTGGCTGAAATTGGTTGGTATGTTAGTTGTTTTCCGGGCAATGTGTTTCAGATCGTGTTAAAATGAACAAAATCGGACATAACCACGCCCACTTTTTCGAAATCGATAAAATTCGAAAAACTGCAAAAAAGTGATATCATCATTACCAAGAACGGGTAAATGTGATGAAACTTGGTAGTGTGGCTTGACCTTATGACGTAGAATATAGAAAATTAGTAAGAATTTTGGACATGTGCTTGCATCGCTAGCTGTTTAAACATCAGGTATTTTGAAGTTTGCAAGCCGCAATCTGGCAGTCGTATGCAGATATCATGATGAACATGTGGGCAGGAGCGTCACTCTATTCTATTAGTGTGCTAAATACAAATTGCCAATAAGCGTATGACGAATATGCCACTATGTTTTTATAAGTCCAGAGTGAGTCACTGTACAAAAAATTTAATATATTCACAGTTGTATAAGTAACTAATGTCAAAATCAACTCACAGTAATTATGTATGTGCGAAACGAAATTATGAACACTGGCGTGGCTTTACCACCTCCTTTTCTATTTAATTTTGGTCTAGATACGCTTTTAGTGCCATAAGTCGGTGTCCAAAATTAACCAATCCCTTGTGTAAAAGTTGATAGAGGCCTAGAATCTATGACTGTACTGTTTCTGTGCAAATGGTCGAAATCGATGGAAGCCACGCCCATCCATTTTTATACTACAGTCGAGGGTCTGTCCTTCCTTTCTCTTTGGCCTTTTACTAACTACGTGATAACTTGGAGTCCAAAAGTCGAGTATATCTTTACGTAAACGTTAGTGCACGTCCTTATCTGACCTCACTTGAGTCTCAAGAAGAGTTTTCCGAGCTCTATGGCCACACATATATATTATAATAAAAAAGCTAATTATCTATATACCATATATGTTGTATTTATTTTATTTTGCTCGATATTTCGATTTAAATCTAGGTATCTCATCTCCAGGGCTGTAAAAAATAAATTTTTCTATTGTATAAAAACCACACTCACTAACGTTTATCTCACGGCAAATAAAATAATGTGCACGAAATCTAACTATGACCACAGCCCACTTTTTCGATATCGAAACTAGGAAAACGACGACAAAAATGCCATCTACTCGTTATACCACATATGAAAAAGGTGATTGGATTGACGTATTGACGACAAAATGTACATTTAGAACAAAATACTTTGTACAGAGGGGTGTGACACTACCTACATTATAGTAAAATGAAAATGAAAAGTTTCTACACGGGCGAACGAAATCAAAAGCCTGTGGAATCTTGCATGAATATGTTCAGTGTATAGATATATATATATAATAACTTAGTGTACCGTACAGATGCTATCTGGGTCACCGCTTGTCTCACATTTGGTCGATATATCGAAAAACGCCTCACATATACGACTCAAGGAGGGCCACTCCTTTTGAAACCTCATTAATACTCTTAATTGGGGTACCCATATCGTGGTCAAAACACATTCCGGAGTCACCCCTGGTCTCACCTTATGGCGATATCCTAAAACGGAGCTGTCCATCTATAGAACTAAAGGCTAACTGCTCCCATTTAAAACTATCTCATTAACACTGGCATTTGATCACATATCATGGTACAAACACATTCTAGAGTCACCCTGCTCCACCTCTGAGTGGCTATATCTCGGAAAGAGGTACATCTATAGAGAACTAGGCACCACTCCATCCTTCCCTTTTATATACTCATTATGCACCTTCATTTGATACCACATAGTCGACATACACCATTCTAGGGTCACTCTCTGGTCACCTTTATGGGTGCGATATCTTGAACTGGCGCCACACTATAAATACATATGGTCCACTCCCTTTTAAAATACTCTTTATACTCTTTCATTTGTTACATCATTGTCATACAAACACATTCTCAGCGGTTGCCATATGTTCATTTTCTTACATGGTGATTTCCTTATTTTTGTCTGCAAAGCTCTCAGCTGAGTATGTAATGTTCGGTTACACCGAAATAGCCTTCCTACTTGTTTTTCATAGATGTGATCTAACATTTGTTCTCAAGTTTAAATATTGCGTCGAAAATGTACATAACCTCGTATCATACGAAAACAAACACATTTGATGAGAAGAGAGATTAGTCTTCATTCGGTCCCATATGGTTACGAAGGAGATTAGTCCCTATCGATCCCTTTTCGGGTATAAATGGGTACAATATTCTCTTCATAGACATAGCTCAAATAAAAGGGAACAGTTCAACGCATACAAGAGATCAGACTTGACATTAGCGACGCAGTCCTCGCGTAATCGCATTTTATTGCAGGGAGTGTAAAAATTTTGCTATAAACTTTAATTAAAGCAACGCTGGCAAACACTATAGCAAATTTGATATCGAAGAATGTGTGGCTTTAATATATGAGGAGCGATAATATGTGAGCGAAGTGCACAAGCATTCAAATCGTAACAAGACATGATACTAAATGTACAATAGCAATTTTCAGGATGTTTGTTGATATAAAATAATTACACACACGAGTAACCCACAATTTGTTGTGATGGTGGCATTTTAAATCGCGTGAATGAGTGCTTTTATGTTATATGAATAGCGAATTGTAATGCATACATTTACAGTACATACATATTACGTACACTACTCTACTTGCTTAAAGCTTTATTATATAAGCGCTCCACAGTGCATGATATATACATACGTACCATGCAGTTACAACAAAAGCAGCAATTATACATAGCAACGCATTTTTACGCATACACCACGTATGCATGTATGGGTTGTGTGTGTATGACACTCTTGTACAACCTAATAGCAGAAAAAGTTAATTACATAAACTCAGGTGCTGTCTTTGCGGCATGAATCATATGTAGGAACTTATTTTGTGCTTGTGTCGAGATACTGTATGTGTAGAAGACGTGTCCACCTTGCACAATATCTTAAAACGTCTAAAAATGTGCGCTCATACGGCTCAGTGCGACGTTCGTTATAACATTTTGCCCTTCTGCTTTTGCATGTGTGACAACGAAGTTGTTGTTATATAGTAGTTAGTGGACGTCTATTTTCAGTTTCACGATCTTGTTTGCCATATAGTCGTATGCTAGAGTCCGCATTATGCAATATTTATTTATTAAAAAGGTTGCATAAGCACCGTTCCTATTACATGCGACAATGCATTTATGTTTGCTTATGTACGTTACATATAGTGTATCTGTGTGTCGTGTGTGTGGCTGTGTATCCCACCAGAAAAAGTTATGTAGTGTATATGACAAGCACTGCAATGCACTCCTTTGAACTTGGTGTTCGCCTCAAGCAGCAGGTCACTTCAGGTCACAGTATGAGCACCACAACAACCTATACGTTAATTATGTGGACTGGCCGGTCCGTAAGGAACTCATATAGACTGACTGAGGTTCGTTAGTGTTAACAGAAATTTGTTTATAACGACACAACTGACATACCCTATCAAAAACCAGGAACCATCTACTGTTGGCAAATACAGAACTTTCATAGGACCTATGCACTTACACGCTCTAGTTCTGATAGCCAGCTCACTCTACTAGCTGGGGTCTTAGATTGACAACATAAACGTGCTCGTATCACGTACCTCCTCCAACCAACACTCCTCCTATAGTCTGCTATCCTGAACAGTTAAACACTCACTGAGAACAGCTAGATATTTTCACATATGCCTTCGTAGAGTGCTTCAAAACAGCATCCAAAAACGATAGTCCAGAGAATGATACGGAGACGCACGCTGAAGTGATCCAATCACACACATATCAATTACGAAATGGAACTGGCAAGCAACCTGAGAGAGACTAGGGTCTTACTATATATCCTAAGTTTGTATATTTATGACACACACACGAACGTAGACGCTATAGTCAAAAACGTGTGTTTGTAAATTGTCAAGTTTGCTGTAATTAAAGCCCTGCACAAAAATCGTGCGATTAATCCCTAAAGAGATTGGTCTCCGGTTGATCTTTTTGTCTACATTTGAGCATAATTATCCCCTTTTGTTCCTTTCGGTAACAGTTTAGGATTAGTCAGGTTGAAATCTATGTAGCCCATTTTAAGAATATTTAAAAAAAACACAACGAATTAAGTAAATAAAACAGATACAGGTATTGAATTGATTATTTAACAAAATGCGGAGCCCATATCGAAATCTAAATTACTAGGACTTCACGACTATGCCGGAGTAGGGTTAAATTTTCAACAACTTACATCAAATAGATCTGGTGGCTTGGCAAACCCTTCGATTGTGTTTCTGCCATGAAAAAAGTGATTGTTCCATATTTCAGCCCCTATGTAAGCGAAAGGGGATAAGTCTTCATGTGGTCCCGTATGGGTACAAAGGGGATTGGCCCTAATCGCTAAATAGAGCGGTCTCCGATTGATCTCTTTTGTCTACATGGAGGCATAATCGATCCCCTCTAGTCCCTTTGGATGCAGTTGTGATTAGTCAGTTTGAAAACTACGTAGTCCAGTTTAAGAAATACAAAATAGCGGCAATGAAGTGAGTTAAATTAAAAACATTATAGGTGATTGGTTCGAATGATTTATTGCATTATCGTCGACCCATATCTCTTGGAATGAGTTGGCGACTCAATCATTTTTATACTCAGCGGAGCAGAGCGCACAGAGTATATTAACTTTGTTCGCATAACGGTAATCCGTAACGGTACAAACTAATCGAGATAGATATAGCCTTCTATATATCAAAATGATCTGGGCGAAACAAGAAATTTATTTAGCCACGTCCGTCCGTCCGTCTGTGCGTCCGCCCGTAAACACGATAACTTGAGTAAATTTTGAGGTATCTTGCTGAAATTTGGTATGTAGGTTTCCGGGCAATCGTTTCAGATCGCTGTTTAAAATGAACAAAATCGGACTATAACCACGCCCACTTTTTCGAAATCGAAAATTTCGAAAAACCCAAAAAGTGATATAATTCATTACCAAAGACGGGTAAAGTGATGAAACTTGGTAGGTGGCTTGACCTTATGACGTAGAATAGAAAATTAGTAAAATTTTGGACAATGGGCTTTGCATCGCCCACTTTTAAAATAAGGTATTTTGAAAGTTTTGCAAGCCGCAATTTGGCAGTCGTTGAAGATATCATGATGAAATGTGGCAGGAGCGTCACTTCTATTCCTATATGTGTGCTAAATAAAAATTGCAAAATCGTATGACGAATATGCCCACTTTTTAAAAAAAAATGTTTTTAAGTCAAATTTTAACAAAAAATTTAATATATTCACAGTGTATAAGTAAATAATGTCAAAATTCAACTCCAGTAATTATATGGTGCAACAGAAATTATGAAAAAGGGCGTGGCTCCACCCTTTTTCATTTAATTTGTCTAGAATACTTTTAGTGCCATAAGTCGGTCAAAAATTAACCAATCCTTGTGAAATTTGATAGAGGCATAGAATCTATGACTGTTACTGTTTCTTGTGAAAATGGGCGAAATCGGATGAAGCCACGCCCATTTTTTATACACAGTCGAGGGTCTGTCCTTCCTCTTGGCCTTTAACACGATAACTTGAGCAAAAGTCGATATATCTTTACTAAACTTAGTGCACGTACTTATCTGAACTCACTTTATCTCAAGAAGAATTTCCGAGCTCTAGGCCACACATATATATTAATAATAAAAAATCAATTAATTATACCATATATGTTGTATTTATTTATTTTGTCGATATTTCGATTTAAATTAGAAATCATCTTCAGGGCTGTAAAAAATAAATTTTTCTATGTATAAAAACCACACTCACTTTATCTCGGCAAAAAAAATGGCCGAAATCTAACTATGACCACGCCCACTTTTTCGATATCGAAAATTATGAAAAACGAAAAAAATGCCATAATTCTATACCAAATATGAAAAAGGGATTGGATTGGTTTATTGACGCAAAATATACATTTAGAAAAAACTTTGTAAAAGGGGTGTGACACCTACCATATTAAGTAAAATAAAATGAAAAGTTTCTACAGGGCGAAATCAAAAGCCTTTGGAATCTTGGCAGGAATAATGTTCGTGGTATTATATATATATAAATAAATTAGTGGTACCCGACAGATGCTATTCTGGGTCACCCTGGTCCACATTTTGGTCGATATATCGAAAACGCCTTCACATATACAACTAAGGGCCACTCCCTTTTGAAACCCTCATTAATACCTTTAATTGGGTACCCATATCGTGCAAACACATTCCGGAGTCACCCCTGGTCCACCTTTATGGCGATATCCCTAAAAGGCGTCCATCTATAGAACTAAAGGCTACTCCCATTTAAAATACTCATTAACACCTTGCATTTGATTCACATATCGTACAAACACATTCTAGAGTCACCCCTGCTCCACCTCTATGGCTATATCTCGAAAAGAGGTACATCTATAGAACTAAGGCCCACTCCCTTTTAATATACTCATTAGCACCTTTCATTTGATACCCATATCGTACAACACACATTCTAGGGTCACCTCTGGTCCACCTTTATGGCGATATCTTGAAATGGCGCCACCTATAAAACTATGGTCCACTCCCTTTTAAAATACTCTTTAATACCTTTCATTTGATACACATGTCATACAAACACATTCCAGGGTTGCCATATGTTCATTTTCTTACATGGTGATTTTCCCTTATTTTGTCTCCAAAGCTCTCAGCTGAGTATGTAATGTTCGGTTACACCCGAAATTAGCCTTCCTTACTTGTTTTTCATAGATGTATCTAACAATTTTTTTCAAGTTTAAATATTGCGTTTAAAATGTACATAACATCGTATCATACGAAAACAAACACATTTTGATGAGAAGAGAGATTAGTCTTCATTCGGTCCCATATGGTTACGAAGGAGATTAGTCCTATCGATCCCTTTCGGGTATAAATGGGTACAATTATTCTCTTCATAGGACATGCTCAAATAAAAGGGAACAGTTCAACGCATACAAAGAGATCAAGACTGACATTAGTCGACGCATCCTCGCGTAATCGCATTTTATTGCAGGGAGTGTAAAAATTTTGCTATAAACTTTAATTAAAGCAACGCTGCAACAACAGTAGCAAATTTGAAAAAAAAATATCGAAGAAATGTGTGGCTTAATTTATATGAGGAGCGATAATATGTGAGCGAAGTGCACAAGCATTCAAATCGTAACAAAGACATTGAATAACTAAATGTACAATAGCAATTTTCAGGATCGTTTGTTGATATAAAATAATTACACGAAGTACCCACAATTTGTTGTGATGGTGGCATTTTAAATCGCGTGAAATGAGTGCTTTTATGTTATATGAATAGCGAATTGTTACGTGCATACATTTACGTACATACATATTTACGTACACACTCTACTTGCTTTAAAGCTTTATTAATATAAGCGCTCCAAGTGCATAGATATATACATACGTACCATGCAGTTACAACAAAAGCAGCAATTATACATAGCAACGCATTTGTACGCATACACACACGTATGCATGTATGTGTGTGTGTGTGTATGAACACTCTTGTACAACCTAATAGCAGAAAAAGTTATTACATAAACTCAGGTGCTTGTCTTTGCGGCATGAAATATATGTAGGAATATTTGTGCTTGTGTCCGAGATATGTATGTGTAGAAGAGTGCCCACCTTGCACAATTATCAAACTTCTAAAAATGTTGCTCATACGCCAAGTGCGACGTTCGGTTATAACATTTTTCTTCTTGCTTTTGCATGTGTGACAACGAAGTTGTTGTTATATAATTATTTACCTTTTTCTATTTTAACATTTTTGCCATTGTCGTATGCTACCACAATTTTTATTTATTAAAAAGTTGCACCGTTCATAATTACATGCGACAATGCATTTATGTTTGCTTATAAGTACATATTAGTGTATCTATGTGTACGTGTGTGGCTGGTACCCACCAGAAAAAGATGTAGGTATATGAAAAGCACTTGCAATGCACTCCTTTGAAATTTGTGTTAGCCTTCAAGCAGCAGGACTTCATGTCACAGTATGAGCACCACACAACCATACGTTAAATTATGTTGGACTGGCCGGTCCGTAAGGAACTCATATAGACTGAATGAGTTCGTAGTGTTAACAGAAATTTGTTTAACGACCAAACTGACAAAACCCTATCAAAAACCAGGACCAATCCTTTTGGCAAATACAAGAAACTTTCTAGGACCTATGCCACTTACTGCTCTAGTTCTGATAGCCAGCTCACTCCTACTAGCTGGGGTCTTAGATTGACAAACAAAACGTGCTCGATCGTTACCTCCTCCAACCAACACCTCCTATATCTGCTATCACTGAACAGTTAAACAATCACTGAGAACAGGCTAGATATTTTCAAAAAAATTGCCTTCGTAGAGTGCTTCAAAACAGCTCCAAAAAGATAGTCCAGAAATGATACGGAGAACGCGCTGAAGTGATCCAATCACAAAAATCAATTACGAAATGGAACTGGAAGCAACCCCAAAACAGTTCTGGCTCCATTTAAATGGCTAAGCGCCAAGTAAATAAAAAATTTGTTCCGAAAGTAAGAGCCGAAAACCATTCCGAAAGAGTACCGAAATGATTCCAATATAGCCCACCCCCCTCCTCTTAATTCCACAGCAGCATGGTGGGCGAAAATTTTTAAGATGAAGAAGACGAACATCGAGAAGGACGCCAATCCATGACCCTCACTGAAAATAACAGGATACCGTCACATTTCAACCTTCCGAACGACTTGCATATGAGCAAGGTTTGCAGAATCTTGTATACGGAGATTATAAATCGACAAGCAAAAGCAAAACTGAGTCGACATTAAGACATAAGTCCCGAAAAGATTCAAGTAGATCATGAGAGTTTTTTTTTAACAAGTTTTGTGACTATACAGGAGATCTGTGTCTAGCAGTAAGATCAAGATTTATTTCTTAAGGAGTTCTATGTTTTGAAATTAATAAAAGGACGTATTAGAAGACTATGAAGGAACATACATTTTTATTATTACCATATTCATCGTGTTTATTATTGACTGGCGTTCCCGGCAGACTTCGTCCTGCCCGAAAATTGGTTAACCTACATTCCAAAATCCCAATTTCACACTCCCTCCAACTCTCACTCTCCCTCCCATTCCCACTCCAACTCTCACTCCAAACTCCAACTCACTCTCCAAATCCCACTCTTACTCCCACTGCAACATCTGAATGTTTTTCTAAGCCATCCTTGAGCCGTATCGAACGAAGCAAAAAAAAATTATGGAAATCGATCAAGCATCCTTTGGACATACGGCATATTCTAAATTTAAATTGATTGCACCAACACAATGGCGTAGTGAGGTTTTCTTGCATCCGGGGGACAATTTATCATTTCAAATTTTTCTTTTTCCACACTTAATAATGTTAGGTCACTTAGGCGACCTTGCCCCATCGCTGACCGTAAATATTTCATAATCAGTTTAAAGTAAGTAATTTTAACGGAGTTGCAGGTTCAATTTCTTTTCTACTGCGAAGTAATATTTTGCGGTCACATATTTCTATAAAAAGTTCTGTTCCATCAAAATCGGTATTATAAAATTCACCCAAGTTCTTCCAATTTCTTTCTAAGTCGTTATTATCCTTGTTTAACAAACTTCGAACGTCTAATAGAAATCCAAATCTAAAATTAAGGTCATTTAGTAGTGTAAATCTTGTACGTATTTCTTGATGGAGACGATATAGAACACTTTTCATAACGCGAGAAATTTCACATTCTGCGGAAAGACTATATTATAACACTACACATATTTCACAAAGAGACTTCGCTTTTTCCATTGCTTATTCACAAAGAGTGTCTCAAATTCTCGGACAGTTCAGTCGCAAGTGATTTAAGATCATGATACGCTTCTCTAAAATTCATCCCCAGATCTTGTAATCTGAGCTGCACACGATTAATCCTACTTAAGATTTCATACCAAAATGAACTAATGTTATGCAACTAAAATTTATTATATTTTTCAAGAGAACTGTAGCTTCGCTTCTGGTCTCACTTGTGGTGTTAGTATCCTCTGCTAATTGTTCTAAGTCTTCTAGCCCAATTCTCTAGCTCATCGGCGATAACGCTAACCGCTGTATTCTAGCGCTACACCGTGTTTCAGCTTCAAGTTTGAAAGTTTTTGTTAAAGCATATTTTATATTTCCCATCGTAACGTTGAACGTGAGAAAAAAAGACATGTACTTCAATGGCGGCCACCGTGGTGTGATGGTAGCGTGCTCCGCCTATCACACCGTATGCCCTGGGTTCGCACCCGGGCAAAGCAACATCAAAATTTTAGAAATAAAGTTTTTCAATTAGAAGAAAATTTTTCTACCGGGGTCGCCACTCGGCAGTGTTTGGCAAGCGCTCCGGGTGTATTTCTGCCATGAAAGCTCTCAGTGAAAATTCAAACTGCCTTGCAGATGGCGTTCGAAGTCGGCATAAACATGTAGTCCCGTCCGGCCAATTTGTAGAGAAATCAAGAGGAGCACGACGCAAATTGGAAGAGAAGCTCGGCCTTAGATCTCTTCGGAGGTTATCGCGCCTTACATTTATTTATTTTTTTTACTTTCAATTATTCCACAACTTGTCGCAAGTGCTCCGGATATACGCATGCATCTTTTTAGTATAGAAAAGTTTTTCCAGAAAATCAGTTATAATAAAAATACAAATCATCCAGGAAGTTCTGCTTTGGGGACCATTTGGCGCTCCCCCCTGTGAGTGAGCCTAGGGCAAGTTGCCTCCTTCCCGCTCACTTCGCCACTCTGCACCACATGTAACATGCGAAAGGTAATATCTACTACAGAACACATAACATCCACCGCGAGCAATACAATCAGTCACGAATTTGTAGGATTATTATACCTTTCATGAAAATGAAATGGTATATTAAGTTTGTCATGAATCTCAAATTTGTAAGTCCTTAAAGGAAAATAGATATACCCAACAATAGTTATGCCGAAATAATTAGGATGAAGAGCTGAGTTGATTTAGCCATGTCCGTTTGTCTGTTTGTATGCAAACTAGTCCCTCAATTTTTGAGATATCTTGATAAAATTTGGTGAGCGGATATATTGAGGTGTCGATTAGACCGAACCGGCCGGATGGGACCACTGTAGCATATATTCCTCCATACAAACCGATTTTTCAGAGAAGAGGATTTTTTACATATCTTCCTCATTTATCAGATTGAAGCTTCAAACTTCACCATATGCTTTCGTATATTGCACATATGGTTGTCTAAAAAAATGGCTGAGATCGGCCTTATATATAGCATATAGCCCCCACACCGAATGTTCAGATAAGAAACTTTTCGTAATTTCTGCCCTATTTTAACAGCTAGAAACTTCAAATTTCAGCAAATGCTTGACGTATAGAGCATTCCTTTTTTGTCTGAAAATTGTTTATAGATCGGTGGTATATATGCCATATACCCGATATACAGTAAGAAGCTTTTCGTAACTACTCACTACTGCCGCATTTTAATAGCTAGAAGCTTCACATTTCACCAAATGCCTACGTATATCTATAAAATATTTTTGTCTGAAAATTTGAAGAGATCGATCGTATATATAGCATATGCTACACCGATTGTTCAGATAAGAAACTTTTCGCAATTTCTACAGTCATTTTACCAGCTGTGAAGCTTACATTCCACAAATGCTTACGTAATATAGCCTATATGGTTGTCTGAAAAAAGCATAGACATCGGTGGTATATCTATATATATTCAATTCAAATTAGTGATGTATGTGTGTATGTAGTATGATCGAGTTGTGTCCTAAACGGATCGACGATCACAACCAAAATTGCACAACCCACTAGAAACCTTCCAAGGATGGTCATAGGCTAAAAATCATATCGATATATAAAAGGGGCATGGCACCTCCTTGCAAAATGAATATGTGGTACTACATAACTCTGAAGGTATTCATGCTAGAAACATTGAATTCGGTAAGGAGTTATATGAGGTCAATCCCTAACAGCACCAGAAAATGTGGGGTGGGGAAGAAGGGGGCTTGGCACCTCCTATATAAATGGAGTTGTATCATACTACATATATCTATATGTTAGTAATGGTAGGATAATGAAAATTGGTAAAGAGCTATATGAGGTTAAGTCCTAATACCTCCCGTAAAATGTGGAATTGGGGCAGAGGGATTTTTCAGAACTATGGCTGCCATACAAACTTAGGTTATTATACCAGCTAAAGTTTAACTACAGAGTTGTTTGGCTGTTATAATCTTCCGCCGTTAAAATTTTTTGTTAACTTCAGTCTATCCACATCTTCTATCTATATATATATATAAAGTTAGAATTATGGATGTTTGTATGTACGTATAAATCGGGTTGCGCCCTGAACGGATCGGCCAATCACAACTAAATTTGAATCACCCACTAGAAACCTTCCACAGATTGTCATAGGCTAAATATAACTTCAATATAAAAAAAGAGGAGGCAACTACCATACAAATGGCATAATGAAAATTGGTAAGGAACTATATGACGTTAAGTCCTAGCAGCACCAGTAATATATGGAATTGAAAAAAAAACATGCCAAATGGGACTTTCAGAACTATGGCTGCCTTAAAAACTTAGGTTATTTCAACACGTAAAGTTTGATTGCAGAGTTGGGTTTGGCTGTTGTTCCTTTAGTATTCTTTTATGTTATCGTTAGGGTTGTTATTTTGGATACGCCTGGAGGACCGGAAAAAATTATTTCTGCTTATTTGATTAATTTATAAATGGCGCTGCAAGTCTTAGACTGAGCCCTTAAGAATTTAAGGTGTACTGATCATCCCAAAGTTGACGCTTTCCCGTTACTTGCTAGAACAGCGGAAGTTGAAGTAGTAGCGTGTTTTTCCTCTATAGACGCCTTTACGTACAAAATTAATCTCTTTAGAAATATGACAGGGCATTTTGGCGGAAACTCCTCAGCAGCAGCTTTTGCTAAACAACTTCTTGAAATTAATTATGGCAAAATTCCTATTTTCTTTACTAACAGATTTGATTTCTTTTACTGCAAGTTTTTGAGAAATTATCACATCAACTGAAGCTTTAATTGCTAATGTTCTTCCAAATATTGAATCTATCTTTACAAACTATAAATGGCTTTGAGAAAAGGCATTTTAGGCACCTTAAAACGAGGATGTTAATATCACTAGAACCAAGACAACTTATCACTCTATTAACACAGTCGTGGAAGAGTCCAAGCTGTGCATATCCGATTAAGTTTATTAGCTCTTTTGAGCCATCAGAATTTCTCCTAATCGATTGGTCCTTAAAAAGTGCCCTTAATATCATAATATTTATGCTTCGTTATTTCTATTCTCCACGCCTATGTAGTGGGACAAGGCTTTTCATCACCAAACTTTTACGAATGTCATTGAAGCTATTCATTTTAGCGGAAAATTTCGAAAACAAAAAAGGTTAAAACCAAGGATTCCATGATACCGATAGATTTGTCTTTTCAATTTTA
This sequence comes from Eurosta solidaginis, assembly GCA_029619165.1. Taxonomy (NCBI): domain Eukaryota; kingdom Metazoa; phylum Arthropoda; class Insecta; order Diptera; family Tephritidae; genus Eurosta; species Eurosta solidaginis. The sequence goes on from JARSSU010037649.1 coordinate 13,658, forward strand.
AATGCCTCAAATTTCCTATCCCTATCAATGAAGCTCAAGGACGATCATTAGCTGCGAATCAAGGGATTGATGAGCGCAATAGAAACTTTTATAGCTTGAAAGCTTCTGCAACTAAATCTACCTCAGGGGAATCCAGTTACAAATATGATTATATCATACAACACAGTCATTAGCTGTAGCAGAAGTCAATCTTACCAACTCATGTTTTACCCATGGCCAGTTTACGCGTAGCTTGCATATTTTTATAGAAACGTGGGGTAAAACCCACGGGCATAAGCTAGTAAATTATATAACCCATTGTTACGAATATTAGCAAAACTAAGGTGTGCTGCTATCTCTAGGCCGATGCTAAGCAGTGACGTGAATTCATATCAATATTCAATCATTATGTATCTACATCAGGGCTATTCATTTCATAGCACAATTGTGCCCTCTCATTCACACGCATATGATTCGCTCTGTCGTCGTTAATTGAGTTAGTCGTCGCTTGGCACTTGGCGTAGCAACATCGGTGGTGGGTATCGGCTGATCAGTATTAAAATATGTATGAAAAAATTATGCGCGATACACATCTTTATTGTTAGCTCGTTGCTTGCTAGTAAGCGACTAAATGAAAAATCAATTCCCCGCACGATCATCGCTACGATTGCGCTCTCACTAATACAGGTGCACTTTCAGTTTTGATTGGCCCTGATCTACATAAACGAAACAGTAATTGCGTCTACACATATGTACCATGTACGTATACGAGCAGCGAAGAGTCAATGCACAAACACATGCATATATCTGAGATACTCCTGAAAGTATGCAATGAGAGAAGCTATAAAATCGTGCGATTGTAGTTACAGCCGAGAAGTTTGAGAGCTGATGGACTAGAAGATTCTGGAAATGGAAGCGCCTAGAAGATGCGAACGTTGAAATCAGAGAGTATAAAAGGCAGCAAATGTAGAGGCGCTGGAATTCAGTTTGGTTTGAGCTTTCAAGCCGTTATTGATTAAGCACGCAATCTGTCGGGCAATAGTAGAGTTTCATTTGAGCTATCAATCAGTTTGGCTATTAAGCAAGCTATTCGTTGCAAAGTATAAGTGTTATTGTGAAGTACGTAATAAAGGCCATTTTTCCATTATTCAATATTGGAGTTATTTATTCAACAGTTTAGCGATACGAACGTTGGCATAGATTGCAAATAAGGGGAATTGCAGCAAATTCGTTACACCATATAAACTGTCATTTCTATCTGCTTTTTAACAGCTAGGAGCTTCAAATACTTACGAGAGATAAGTGATTCATTGTCATAGCCATTTCATGCAGACCAAAAAAACGTGAAACTTTGCATCCTCACACAAAGTACCCACCTATTTTTTATTTTTTATGTATCATAAAATCGCTTAGGTATGTACATCCGGTCACTATATATTTCATATATTATACAGCCGAGTATTTAGATATTACGAATGGGATAAGATTATTATTCAGCCCCATTCATGAAAGGTATGAAGTCTTCGGCGCACGGCCAACGACAGTACCGTGCTTACTTGTTGACTTTTAAGATTAATATACAAACGTTGCTGGTGGCTTGATTACGAAAACAATAATTTATCTATATAATGGGAGAACAACATGACCTTAACGGTACATTCTTGCATGCAATTAAATTTAAATGTCAAACTATTGATTTATCGATGCTTTATAGTTTAATCTACCATGGAACGTGCAATAACACAAACATATCACTGTTGGTGTACATTAGACTGGGTCGAAAAAAAGTTGCTAATGTCCGCCTCTAAATTATGTTGAGAGGGTTTCGGAAAAATTTTTTTTGATCTTTCGAAATACAGCCGAAACGGGTTTTTTCGTTGTAACTTGGTTATTTGACGTCCGATTTTTAAAATTGATATGTCATTATTTTGGCCTTGAGAGGCTTCACATTTCCGTTTAATGTCCTTTTAAGCTATGAAGTCGTTTTCACATGATTAGGTCAGCTAAAAAAATTCCTCACCCCCTAATGCATATTTTTTCCTTACCAAACGAAAGTACTTAAACATTCAAGAAAATGTTGCTTTGAAACCATATTACTAAAATAATAAACAAAGAAGTTATAGCACTTTCAATATTTATTGCAACTGTTATTTTACCTGATTCTTATTATACCTTGACCTGAAACTCACGATATTTTTGGAGAAAAAATTGTAGAGTTTGCATTGAAAAGTTAATAAAGATATGCCAAATATCATGAATAGGGGAAGTCAAAGTAAATAAGTGAGTCAAACCTGTTCTTTCGTATTTATAATAATACACTCTGCGACAAAATCAACTTTTTTTCTGGCTATTGGACAAAACCCACTTTTTCGTAGAGATTGAGGCTTAAGTAACAAGGTGCTATCTCCGTTTTTCGAACTTAGCCTCAAAATCTTAATCTTATAACTATTACAAATTAATCTAGACACATGAATAGTGGAGGTACAGAAAACAATGAAAGGAGAAACAAGAAATTAGAAAACATAAAGATTATTTTAGAAAGAGTATTTTAGTCAAAATATAGAAGAAATATCAAAATTAGCGAAGTATTTCAGTATAATGCTTTTTAAAGTTGCTACTATTCAGCCCTACTTTAATTGATTCGGGAATTGAGTTCCAAAGTCTAGCAGCGCTAATAAAAAACAATCTGCTAGACATTAAGTATTTGCACACTGGAACCACCAATTTAAGGTTTCTTTGAGATACTTGGGGACCTTACATTCTAATAGTTTAAACATGAACATGCAGTTTCTGGCAGCCAAGTAATTAAGGATGTTGCCACCCATAATTTTATACCTCCAAAGTGATATGTGATCGTATCGACCTACCCCATACACGTACCAGGTAACATTATTGAAGGTTACATTGATCTTGTTGGCGGACTCCGAGTCCGAGAGTTAGTATACACAAGTTCAAAATATGTGAAGTGGGGTACAATTAGCTGCATTGCAAGCTAGCGACGAGTTTCCTGTGGTGTGAACAGTGCCGATATGCGTAAGGTGCGCAATATTACATAAACATTGCGGACTACTTTATTAACATGGTCGAAAGAAGTTTATTTGTTATTTAATACCAAGCCTAAATTTTTAACTTTGTCAGTGGTACTAAGGGCCTGCGAGCCGATCTTTAAAGATGGAATACTTTCAGGATCGATTTCATTTTTGGATATCGGCATAACGTACGATTTTGCGGCGTTAAGACATAAAGCATGTTTTTAGTCCAACATAATACAGCAGACAGATCACAGTTTACTTTGAAGCATAAGTCTTCAATGAAGCCAACACGATTAGAAAGGTACAACTGAATATCATCAGCATATGCGTGGATGTTAACATACTTACACATGGAAAGCACATCATTGACAACATACTAAATAATAGAGTACCAAGAACTGATCCCTGAGGAACACTTGCTTCAATGGATTTGAATTCTGACGAAGTTTTCTCTCCTCTGAACTTTTGTTCCCTACGTTGGAGGTAACTAGCTATGACTTTAAAGGAACTATCTGAAAAGGCAAAGTAGTGACGGAGTTTCCAGCACAATAGCTCGTGGTTGACCAAATCGAAAGCCAACATGCAAAGAATGTTTAGGTCGCCATTATCAAATGGCCATCTGATGTCATCCATGATTTTTATCACAGCAGTGGCACAATTGTGTTTAGGCTTAAAGCCAGACTGTAGAGGAGAGAGCAAGTTGTTTTCTCTAACAAAATTAGATATTAGTTCAGCCATTAAAGATACACTTTTAAGAACAATGGTACGATATTAATCGGTCTGAAGTCAGAAGGATCCGCAGCTAGCGGTTTCTTAGGGACATGCACAAATATTGCTTTCTTCCAAGCAGAAGGAAAAGAACCACTTGTAAAACAGTGGTTAATAATGTGGGTCAGAGGATTTACATTGCTACGCATTTTCCACGTGTCAAACTAGATACGCATTCACATATAACTAATAACCTACGCAATTACTCTTTAACATACAAATAGGTACAGTTACGATAAAATTATACAAAGTGCATTGTTTCCAAGCACATTTGCTAATATAACAACCATACGTTGAGCAGCAGAACGCAAGCAGGGAAAGAGATCTTATAGCGATTTAAAAAAAAAGTAGTAAAATTAGTGCAAAGTACTTTCATTCTTTTGATGGCCATATCACACTTGATGGAGTAATTTTCCTGTCTTCAAAGCTGCCAATTCAAGGAGATTGCTCAGCATACACACACACTTATATGTAGCATCGTCAAGTTGGTAGTAAATATTTTCAAGTGCTTGCAATGGGGAAAATTAAGAAACTCAGTGGCTATTATTGAGGTAATTGTTTACACTAGAGCCATCGTTTATAAACATGCCATTAGTGTTAATGTAAAATACTTTGAAAATAATTCGTTTTAATTAATGCAACAGTTTTCTGCAGAATTCAATTATGATTACATGCAAAAAGCTAACGCTCATACCTTCATTTACAGTTCATTTCCATTCAAATAAATTTAAGTCCTTTTCTTCCCCAATGGCACTTTTTCCGACCTAGTGCAAAGACTTAGTACAAGCTCTAATTCTGCACCTTAGCAGTGCTTTTAACTGACACTTTTAACATTGTGAAGTTCTACGAATGGCATTTGTCCCAGTTTGCAGACTTTTTGAACGCGGTCTTAACTGGTTCAGTAAGGAGTGGTTTTGAAATAGTCGCAGCCTTTGATTAATAAGTTTAATACATAAAGCTCCGACTTGGGAATTTTCCCCCCAACTGTATTGGTCTTGGTCCGATTAGTACCTGTAGGCGAGAGGTGCACTCAAGAGCATCGTAGATCTTTCGAAAAACTATTCGCCGTTTCACCCACATGTCACACAGCCTCAATAAAGCAAGCAGTCAGTCAGTTTTAGCTTTTACTTTAAGCAGTAAATATCTCATGCGTAAATTCTATGCTAGAACATTATCCATGTAAACACATACTACAGCAAAAAAAATATGCGTTTATTTAAGCTCCGGCGCACAGTGTCGCGAAGAGGCCAAAAATCAAAAAAGTTCATCGATAGATACCTTTGTAAAACTCTGACAAACGATGGGGAATACATCCATTAAATCATTTCGAACAGTATTTTTATACTCAGTTGAGCAGAGCTCACAGAGTATATTAACTTTGATTGGATAACGGTTGGTTGTACAGGTATAAAGGAATCGAGATAGATATAGACTTCCATATATCAAAATCATCAGTATCGAAAAAAAATTTGATTGAGCCATGTCCGTTCGTCCGTCCGTCCGTCCGTCTGTTCGTTAACACGATAACTTGAGTAAATTTTGAGGTATCTTGATGCAATTTGGTACGTAGTTTCCTGGGCACTCATCTCAGATCGCTATTTAAAATGAACGATATCGGACTATAACCATGCCCACTTTTTCGATATCGAAAATTTCGAAAAACCGAAAAAATGCGACAATTCATTGCGCCAAAGACGGACAAAGCGATGAAACTTGGTAGGTGGGTTGACCTTATGACGCAGAATAGAAAATTAGTAAAATTTTGGACAATGGGCGTGGCACCGCCCACTTTTAAAAAAGGTAATTTAAAAGTTTTGCAAGCTGTAATTTGGCAGTCATTGAAGATATCATGATGAAATTTGGCAGGAACGTTACCGTTACTACTATTACTATATATGTGCTAAATAAAAATTAGATAAATCGGATGAGGAACACGGCCACTTTTAACAAAAATTGAATATCTTTACTGTATATAAGTAAATTATGTCAACATTCAACTCCAGTAATGATATGGTGCAACAAAATACAAAAATAAAAGAAAATTTCAAAATGGGCGTGGTTCCGCCCTTTTCATTTAGTTTGTCTAGAATACTGTTAATGCCATAAGTCGAACAAAAATTTACCAATCCCTTCTGAAATTTGGTAGAGGCATAGACTCTATGACAGTAACTGTTTTCTTTGAAAATGAGCGAAATCGGTTGAAGCCACGCCCAGTTTTTATACACAGTCGACCGTCTGTCCTTCCGCTCGGCCGCTAACACGATAACTTGAGCAAAATCGATATATCTTTACTAAACTCAGTTCACGTACTTATCTGAACTCACCTTGTATTGGTGTAAAAAATGGCCGAAATCCGACTATGATCACGCCCACTTTTTCGATACCGAAAATTACGAAAAATGAAAAAAATGCCATAATTATATACCAAATATGAAAAAAGGGATGAAACATGGTAATTTGATTGGTTTATTGACGCAAAAAATAACTTTAGAAAAAACTTTGTAAAATGGGTGTGACACCTACCATATTAAGTAGAAAAAAATGAAAAAGTTCTGCAGGGCGAAATCAAAAGCCCTTGGAATCTTGGCAGGAATACTGTTCGTGGAATTACATATATAAATAAATTAGCGGTACCCGAAAGATGATGTTCTGGGTCACCCTCATTAATACCATTCATTTCATACCCATATCGTACAAACAAATTCTAGAGTCACCCCTGGTCCACCTTTAGAACTATGGCCGACTCCCTTTTAAAATAATCTTTAATACCTTCCATTTGATACCCATGTCATACAAACACATTCCAGGGTTACCCTAGGCTCATTTTCCTACATGGTGATTTTCCCTTATTTTGCCTCCAAAGCTCTTAGCTGAGTATGTAATGTTCGGTTACACCCGAACTTAGCCTTGCTTACTTGTTAATAATAGACTTGCGCGCTTTTATCGAGACTTCCTTAAACCTGGAATTTTGTTAATTGATAATTTTGCCCACGGTTTTTTATGAAAAAGGTCACTGAAACAAACCTAAATTCAGAGCTTGTTAGTAAATTTAAATATCTCAAATGAGTTTTTTATTAAATTTGGAAGTTTTCCATACATGGCAACCCTACTTTTTTATTTATTCATCGATCAGGTGATGAGTGCCGTTGAAGGCACATGAAATTTCGTCGAAAAGCCCTTTATCGTAGAAATATAATCGGTGTTTTAGCCAAACTACTGGCAAAGGACAGCCACTCAAGATAAACTTTTTGTAAAGTATTTTCATGCTGATTTCTTAGAAGTTGAACCGAAGATCTTCGACGCGGTAGGCCATCTCCTCCCTTCTCCCTCTTCTGCTCCTGCTCCTCCCTTTTGTAGCTTTGTCTAACTCAAACTCTTTCCCCTTCCCTCATTTTTCCTTTCTCTCAGTTCCTCTATACAAATTTCTAGTAATCCGCTTTCAAAATGAAGGTATGCGAATTATTTATGTTGACAAGTTATAAAAAATCGCATCATAATTTAGATGTTTTCACCTAGATCGGACCCATGTCCACTACCCAGAAGAATAGCGTCCTAAGAATCTAGACAAGAAGACACAAATGTAAGCTGCCGCGTCCTAGATACTATTTTTTATAATTAACCTATCTCTGATTGATTGAATTGATCCGTCTCTGGTCAAGTTCCCGATCAAAGTACCGCAGGAAAACTTTCTGGCCGTTGTGAAAATTTAACAAAATCGGTTGAGTGTAATGGAAGGACATATTAGTTAAATTTTTATCAAGCATTTAAAGTCTTAACAGAAGAGAAATCGAAATCATAACGAAGTGAAAAGAAAATGCTCACATACTTACATATATTCATAGGTAGAAAAGCTTTAACTAGCTGACCTTTTTCACCATTTGATCCTATTATACTGGTCTATAAATACCTCACATAGACTGAATGTGACCATAGTGTTGGTTTTTTAAGAAGGAAACCACATCGAAATATAACGAAGATAAATATATGTAACGCGCCGGACGCGTGCGCATCTCACGCAACCAATATAACCTTCTCTTATCAAATAACAGAAATCAGCTGTTCTATCAATCAATTAAAACTTACAGCTTGCGCTGCCTTCTGGCGTATGGGAGCAACTGCCGGTTATGCAGTGCAAAAATTCACACAATTTCTATGTGTGCTCACAATCGTTTATTTTTAACAAATTATTTTAATAAAATATAGCTAAACTAAAGCACTACGACCAAAATTCCCAAGCTCGCTAATAGTCCGAATCTCCATCTTTACAACCAAAACTTTATTTATAGATTTGCATTCCAAATAAGAGCGAAAAAGGGACCCGCACATAAAAACAGCAATTAGAAATAATATACATATATGATGTAAAGCTTAATCACAGTAAGACATTTTTGAATCGAATGATTTTTTTTATTTATAGCTATATAAACTACAATTTTACTTTGTTTACCACATTTTAGGCGTGGCAGGCCTCCGTTCAGGATTCCATTCCAAATTGATCATCAAACATAGCTAAGTTTTAAAATTCAGAACCCCCTTTTCAAATCAGAGCTTTCTGTGTTAGAACTATTATATTACATCGCTATTTTAGGACTTTGTGTTTTGGGATTTATTCACAATAGGTCTTTATTACTTAAGATTTTTACCCTTGAATAAGCCATGTTTCAGTTCTGCAACATAATTTTTAAATTACGTTATCTTCGAGCTTATAGTTACAACTGCAATCGCTTTTGTGTGTTGGGTTTTTTTCTACTGTACTACTATGTAATGCTCATAGCCAGTAACTGTAAAGAAAAGAAAAAAATATACTAATCTACAATTATCGGACATACTTTGATCATTCTTGGCCTTCATTAGCGTAAAAAGTTAATAATGCTCAAGAAAGTTTATTTATTTTAAGCGTAAACCTTGGTTTAATTGCCAGAACGTAAGGGCCTCGCATAGTCTGCTTGTTTGAGAATAAGTGTGTGCATTTTTGTATGGAGTGTGTTTTTTGTTGTTAACAATCACATATCCTATATTTATTATTTAAGAGATTTCGAACATTGAGTCTGTTTAAGTGACCTAAACCATGAACATTTTTCGTTTGCTTGTTTCATTAGCCATTGAGTTTGTTTGTAATTCTCAACTGGTTAGTGAAATATTCTAAAGAAATGTTTTAAATTTTTTATCCCAAAGCGGGATTTTTCAAAGCAAATTAAGGTGGCTCAAACCGCAGCCAATACCTTAGAGCCCCCAGTGCTCGCCTCCAATGAATACATACAAGTTGTAACAGGCGCATAGCGACCTCTCTCTAAACAATAAAATAATATAAAGTCCACTAAATATAACAAAAAAACTATTCGTCCGTCGAATCACCAACGCTAAGACAAAGTCAATCTAGTCGAAAGGATAATTTTCGATAGGAAAAAAACGTGTGCTCTAAAAATTACAATTAATATTTTAAAATCGATATCATTCTTGACTTTTGTATAAACATTTACTAAAGTTACACGATCCTCCATAAGCAAGCAATACTGCAAGCTATGAAGAGCATAGATTTGCTGCCAACTACATAGCATACAGACAAGACAGAAGTAAAATTTCTACACAAACAAATACAAACTAGTGAAACTGTCGCAAAAGGAAAATCCAATTTTTTTTATTTCACACCAAAATCACACTTATGCACATACCCTACATACACGATGTGTAAATGAGTACAAGGATAGCAGTGGTCACAAAAAAAGAAAAATAATAAAAAAGCAACTAAAACAAATTTGAAAACAAATGAAAAAAAATTATGTATAGAACAACAACTTTCAATGCACTGGTTAATGCTCAGCGTAGTGACCAAGCAGTAAATATAAAAAACACATTCATAGCAGCGAGCAAAACAAACATACACACACACGCGTAAACGCATGGTATCAAGTAAACAAAGCAGACAAATCAATAACGCCAAAACACAAGCCACAAGATAAGCTTACACTTAGTATGCTGACGCGTAAGCGCAACATAAAAGCTTTCTAGCTATCTAAATTCACAGAGGCAAGCTCTTGTGTGATGTATGAACCATGACGTCGAAAAGTAAAAAAAAGCTCTTCTGTGGGAGAAAGTAAAACATGCATGCACGCGAGCAAAATAAAAATTACGCTCTTAACTTGAATGCTAGAAAACATTGAAGGTGCAGAAAAAGGAAATATAGAGAAAATAAAAATTACTTTCATATATGTATGTATGTAATTGAGTGCTTTTACTGAAAGCTTTTATGTCACATGCGCACTCTACCATAAACACTTGACTGCATTACATATGCGAAAAATGCATTCACTCTCAATGCAGCGCATGGCCTTTTGTAGCACAGCTCAAGGAGCAATGAAATGCTCTGAAAAAGAAGCTTTTGCAAGCACCAACTGCTTAAAGCAGTTGTATACGCAACGTTGAGGTTAAAAGACGGCAAACGGATAGAAAGCATTTAAATAGAGTGTTACTAGTTCGACTGGCTTCAAGTTAATACAAGCGCGCATACACACGCACTTACACATATATAGTGATTTAGTGAAATACAAAAAAAAAGAGTGTAGTGTGGGGGCCAGTTAAGCTATTTTGTAGACAGGCAGTCGGCCAGCAAGCCTCCGTAGCAGCAGCAAACGTGCAGAACGCGTGTAACGTGGACGATAAATCGTATCGACATACATATAAGAAAAACGCGGGCGCAGACGGAACGTCGGGTGTTTGTGATTTAAGTGAATGGAATAATTTCCAAAAATTAGTGAAGCAAGCAAATGAATAAAAGCAAATTTGTTAAATGCTAATTAAAGCTTATGAATGCGTAATATTTTCATGGAAATTAAAAACTGAAAAAAAATAAATAAATAAATAAATACAAAAGTGCCAAACTTCATGAAAAGTGCCTGCTGAAGTTAATTCAAACTTCATAAAATTTAAATATGTCACATGCAGCGCATAGCAGCTGCTGATCATTGTTGTTGTTAACAGTTTAAAAAAATCTTCATGAAAAACTGTGCTATATATAGCCCAGTAACGGTCGTGTGATTACGTGTGATACATTTGACCAGTCCTTGAAAGGGATGCCATTCAGTAGTTGTGCCTTTTCAGCAATTCAAAATCACAAGTCAAACGAAAAAAAAATATGTTAGTGCTTTACAGTGCTTCTGCTGCCATCTTCCGTTTTGCTGCTTGTAAAAACAGTGAAATAAAATTTTGTATGAAATAAAGTGAAATAAAATTTTGTGTCACTAACAAATCAGCCTTGCTTAACTACATACGTGAAAAAATTTACGGTTGGAAATTACTGTTAAAAATTTACTGTTAAACATTTGCTTTTAAATGTTTTTGTTTTTTTTACTGTAATTGTGACCAAGAGTAAAATCGATAATTTCATATTAAGAAATAGCGAAGCGTAGAATTACTAAGAAGCAAAACGAAGCATACGAACTCAAAAGGCAGCGCAAGCAAACGCCACAACAATAACAACAATAGCAGCTGCAACAATAACACTAAGCGTATAAGTAAAAGCAATAATAGCGTTAGCAGCTATGGCATAAAAGTAACAAAAAAGAAAAACGGCGACAACGAATTCGGGACAAATAATAAATGAACTAGTAACAACAAAAACAAATTGCTAGCAACAATAAACAACGCAGCAGCAGAACAGCGAAGTTCAGCATTTTTTTTTCATAGCATACGCTTAGGGGCAAAAGCTGGTAAACGAGAGTCGCGGAAACAGCGTGAAGCAATAACAGAAGAGGAGTGTAGGGACTACCGGGGAAACTTGGATAATAAGATAAAAGCAACATAAAGCAGAATTGTTTAAAGCTAGCCAATGAACCAACATATGAACAAAAACTAAGAAAACAAAAAAAATTATAAAAAAAAACAAAAACAAAATAATAAAAAATATAAAACAAAACTTTGCAACCCGCAAGTCACGCGTTTTGCGAAGTTTATAAAAAAATTAAAAAATATAAGCATCATCGTAATAAATTACTGTAAATACAGAAATAAGCTTTGCTGCGCGAAACAAGGAACAAAAAAAGTAGATAATCACAACCAGTTGAGTTTTTCGTCCATTTCTTTAAATCTTACCTGGTAGGGTCTGCTGTTCCAAATCTGCTTCCTGGTGTTTCTGAACAATTACAGATGGGGTCCCTCTCAATCGCCGAACATGTTTTTAGGTTAGGTTCAACTGGTCGATCAATAAAGACCTCACATAGACCGAATGTGTTCATAGTGTTTGACGACTAAACGGAAGAATCCCAATTAGGCGCCAGGACATATGTTAAAGAATAACTCCGTCCTTTTGGCAAATACTAACAGTTTTTTAGGACCCAGCTGAATTGCTGTCTCAAAATCTGGCAACTCTGCCACCCCTAAAGCTGGAGCCTTGACCTGGCGAGCGCAGGACATGAACATAGAACGTGCTCAACCGTTTCTTCATGCAGCTCACACTTCCTGCACTTGCTGTTACTGACGAGGCCTAACTTATAAGCATGTGACGCTAGAAGGCAGTGTCCAGTCAGTATGTCAATTGTGTGCCCAAAGTATTCTCTCTTCAGAGATATGATCCACTTTGTGAGTCTAATGTCGTAGGCTTAGCACAACATCTTAGAAATTTTGCAGCCCATCGCTTTTTTGCACGCCTTTCCTGCCTGATGGATCATATGCAACTCCTGCCTCCTTTTGATTTCTCCTAAACGGATGGACGTCTGTCGTCGACTTAGCGAATTTTGTACCCTCCTTTGCCAACTCATCGGCCTTTTCGTTACCTTCTATCGCTTTTTGACCGGGAACCCAGTAAAGATATATGGCCTGGCCTGAGCGAAGTTTTTCCAATGCTTCTTTGCATTCCAGAATACTTCCTGATGAAGTACTGTGTGATTTTATTGCCTTAATCGCAGCCTGACTATCAATGTATAAATTGACGCGACTGCAGCTTAAGCAAGCATACTCCAGAATTTCTGTTGCTTTCTTCACTGCTATAATTTCCGCTTGAAAAACGCTGCAGTAATCTGACAGCCTGTAGGATCTACCTATTTCTGGGTCGACACAGTAAACAGCAGACCCCACCCTGTTCCATTAATTCGGAACCTTCCGTATACACGTGTATAGCATGCTCTGCCATTTCTGCACCCCGACAACAACTCCCCGGCTCAATTGTGGCCCCAACATCCCTTCGGAGCTCATGCACTTTTAGAAAAAAGTGATAAAAAAGAAACTCTCTTTTATAGCTAAGAGCAATGTTGAACCCAATTAGCATTGGTTTCGTTGCTGCATGCTCTGCTGCATGCTTTGATGTCAATACACCGAGTTCTCGTAAGCCTTGGAGAAAGTCTCTTACAGTTTCCATATTTATAAGCGTGAGTGTATTTCCTTCCACTCTGTGTTTTTACCTTGGATAAGCTCTATCGGCTCATGTGCGTCGTTGTTGTTGTTGTAGCAGTCCGAAATTACATAAGGGTTGAAGAAATTTATTGAAAATATTAAGTCTCAGCCATTTGTCGCAATATCTGGGTCCTCTCCTGTTTATGCTTTTTATTAATAATATCGGTTACTGCTTCAGAAACCCCAGTGTACTTCTCTATACTGACGATCTCGCACTCTTTCATGGAATAAATTCCTCTTCGGATGCCTCCCTTCTGCAAAGCGGCCTTAGTAATCTGGTTTATTGATGCCGTACCCACAATCTTTTCTTAAATATGACGAAATGCTTCATTAATGTCATTCTCGAAATCCTTTCGCTCCTATTTCTCATCCTATGCTATTTCAGGCTGACAATTGGCGTTCGTTAGCGAATGTGTTGATATAAGGGCTGTTACAGAAACTTCTGCAAATTATGAACTCCCCATTTCATAAAATTTTTTAAAATATTTTAGCTTCTAAAGTCAAGCTGTCAACAATGTCAAAAATGAATACGAATGAAGAATTTTGTAAAAAAAAAGTGTAGATTTAAACGAATGATCCCAATGTTACTTACGCTCGCCCACTAGCTAGACCCATGAGGAAATTGTGGTCGCCAGAGCCTCGGCTGTTAAAGAAACAGGATTCGCCACGGGTAGGTGAGGTTGGCAATTGAGTTAGAGAAGCAATATATTGTGCCGGGAATCCCTAAAAAAGGGTTGCTCTACACAACCGCTTGAATCAATTTGGTATTTTAGTCGCCTCCTACGACAAGCGACATACCTGCCGCAGGTACATTCTAAGCCCCCTAACCCGCTGGGTTTGAGTTGGAGAAAAATGTGCTATCCCCAATTCGGGAAAACCGATCCATATTAATAAGAAACGTTGCCAAAATAGCCAAGACCACACATCTGCAAGTCACATGAATCGAGCAGAGAAATGCCATTCAAACGTACAAAAAGAAAAAAGTTCCGAAACGAAGTGAAAAACAGACGTCAAAAAGCATTTTCCATACACATACACTCTATGAGACCAAATTGGCAAACGAAACTTTTTGTGTGATTATGGTGATATAAAAAGAAAATGTGACGAAGAGTGTCCCTCAAAGTGGATAAAACAAACGTACAAAACTTGGTGTTGGGTCTCTCGAAAAAAGTTTAGTTATGTGGACAGCAACAAACAAATTGAAAAATAAAAAAAAATAACTTAACGCACTTTATGTGCGTTTTTTAATTTGCAGAACTTTTTGTAACAGTCCTAAGATGTTGTCTTTGATACCAACTTCACCTTCACTAACCATATCTGCTAAGTTTTTCTAAATTCCTGCAGAAATCTAGCTTTACATCGCAGATATGCAAACGATTTAGGAGATCGTTATGCAAGGAAATCTCTCCACACCTCTTTGGTGCGCTATGAATTAGAATAATTTATTCACCTTGCCTTGTGCTCTATAAATTTTGATTATCCGTTGCCATCTTCTTTCTCTCGTTGCAAACTAATCAATTTTCAATTACTTGAAACAAGTAGAATGGTGCAGCTGGTCATGTTTGTTTATAACCTCATTACAGGCTCTTTGGACTGTTCAGGTCTTCTTGAAAATATAAAGCGTTTCATATGTCCCACAGAACTCTACGCTCATTTCTACTGTTTTTGTTTGCGTATTTTGTATAATATTTTCGAACTAAACTAAAACAAAAAACGCAGATAAAACATAACAATGTGCAGCGTCAGCATGCAATAAGCGCATTAAAGTAAGTGCAGTGTAAAACAAAATTAAAAAAAAATATTAAATGCATAAATTAATGTAAAATCTGAGTAAAGTAAATTAGCTTAAAGTTTGTTGTGGGAAACGTGCTAAGAAAAAAATGTTACTCATACGCCGTGTACTACCAACACATATGGAGCTACGTAGGCGCAATAGTTGAATACAAATACAATTTAGAGAGGGTGCATAACATAAGTTGAAAAATTACAACAACAAAAACGCAAATAACTTGCTTTAACGTGTTACAACGATAGAGGGGTTTTCAAATTGCCTAGATTTATATTCAACCAACAGCAGCAAAATTATTACCAATTCACTGCATACGTGCCAACAACAACAATTACAACGACATGCTGACATATGTATAAATAGCAATAATTGAAAAATATTTAACTACATATATGTATATTAGTTGTTCAACAACATAGCAACATTCAACACCAAAGGGATAAATTTTATGGAATAAAAGGCGTACATTGCCCTGCAATTGAAGATTGTATACCAAAATAAAAGCCAAAAAATCGAATATTATATTTAGCAAAAACAAAACACCACCCAATACCCAAGCAAAGAGCGACCACAAATCAAAGCAATTTAACCTTTTAGTTAAATAAAAAATTTAAAAATAAACTACAAGCGTTTCAGTTTCCATACAAATCTCAAACGCTACACAGCAACGAACTAACAACAACGCGCTAATACAACAACAACAACAAGGCATTTCATTTATACACATCGCGCCGCACATTAACTTATGGACAATGCCTACGTCTACTATAAGGTAGTATTGAGCGTATTTTTAGTCGCACGTGTGCTACTACTTTTGGTGTTTTTGACGCTCATTACCAGCAACTTTTTTTTATTACAGCATGTTAAATAAATACAACAATGCATATGAATCATTTAATAGCATACGTCATTAACAAAATCATCGTGTATCATCCAAACGCACATGCACCGTTCATAAGCGCACTACTATTGAAACAATAAATCAATTACACAATCAATCACTTAATCAAACAAATATTCAAATAGTGTTAGGTAGCTTTAAGATGCAGTTATGCAAATATAAAAAAAATTTAAATAAAAACTAAACAATGATAAATGTAAACGAACGCCACTACTACTCCTATGATCACATTTTAAGCATATAAAACTATAACCGCTTAAACAAAATATAAACACGAGTTAACCTAATAATTCTGTTTATAAAAAATATATCCAGGTTAATCAATAAGTAATTTATACACAAGTCGTAATAACAGCTTTTGCACGTACTAAAAATAAAAGATTTTTAAATCGAAAAGTGCCTCCCTATAGTTTTTTTATACTCGGCGTGCTTTGCATACAGAGTATATTAACTTTGATTGGATAACGGTTGGTTGTATAAAAGAATCGAGATAGATATAGGTATAAAGGAATCGAGATAGGTATAGACTTCCATATATCAAAATTAACAGAATCGAAAAAAGATTTGATTGAGCCATGTCCGTCCGTCCGTTAGCACGATAACTTGAGTAAATATTGATATTGTAACGAATTTACTGCAAATCTTCTTATTCGCAACCTTCTACTAACGTTCGTATCGCTAAACTGTTGAATAAATAACTCCAATATTTAATAATGCAAAATGGCCGTTATTAAAGTACGTCACAATAACACTGAAACGGATTTTCAAAATAATACTGCTATTACTCGCTAGATAGCGTCTTAAATCAAACTAATTGTTGCGCCTCTACTGTTGCTGCCGTTTATACTCTCTGATTTCCTCGTTCGCATCTTCTAGGCGCTTCTATTTCCAGAATCCAGAATTGGCCATCAGCTATCAAATTTCTCAGCTGTAACTACAGATGCACGATTTTATAGCTGCTCTCATTGCATACTTTCAGGAGTATCTCAGATATATGCATGTGGTTGTGCGTTGCTTCTCCGCTGCGTGTACGTACACATGTGTAGACATAATGATTGATTCGTTTATGTAGATACAAGTGACTGTCTGCTTTATTGTTGTTACGACTTCATTTACTTAGCATCAGACTAGGGATGTGAGTATCACTTAGTGTCACTAATATTCGTCACAATATATATTCACAAAATTTGGTACACTAGCTTATCTGGACTCAGAATAGATTGGTATTGAAAATGAGCGAATTCGGATGATAACCACGCCCACTTTTTATATATTTAAAATTTTAGAAAACACAAAAAACCTGATAATTTAGTAAATAATACACCTAGAATATTGAAATTTTACTGCTATTGAGACTCTTGATAAAAATTTAGAAACATTTTTAAAAATGGGCGTGGCACCGCCCACTTGTGATATAATCAATTTTACAAATATTATTAATCATAAATCAAATATCGTTAAACCTATCGTAACAAAATTCGGCAGAGAGGTTGCCGTTACTATGAGGAATGCTTTGAAGAAAAATTAACGAAATCGGTTAAGGACCACGCCCACTTTTATACAAAAGATTTTTAAAAGGGTCGTGGACGAATAAAATCAACTATATCTTTGCAAAAAAGAGCTTTATATCAATGGTATTTCATTTCCCAATTGGATTTATAACAATAAATAGGAAAAACTTCAAATTTTAAAAAATGGGCGTGACCCCTTTTATGACTAAACAATTTTCTATGTTTCGGGAGCCATAACTCGAAGAAAAATTAACGGATCGTAATGAAATTGTGTACACATATTTTCCTTATAGCAGAAAATATTTTTAGTAAAAACGGACGGGATCGGTTAAATACCACGGCAGCTTAGATATAAATCAAATTTGAAAAGGGTCGTAGACTAGAATAATAAGCTATAACTTAGCAAAAAATAGTTTTGAATCAATGATATTTCACTTATGAAGTTTCACCGTAAGAGGAAATGGGGAGACATTTTTTTTAAACGGGCGGTGCCACGTGTTATGAAGGATAGTAACTTATCTGAATTGAAATGTACAATTGAAGCTCACGCTGAGTATATAATGTTCGGTTACAACCGAACTTAGACACCTTTACTTGTTTTTTTTTACTTAATTTTTTTGTGAGTTTGCGCTATTAGTGCGAATTGCAATTTTTGAATGTATTAAAGTATTTAACTTATTTTATTTCAAAAAAATTGTTTTGTTACTTATTCAACTAATATTTATTATTTATTAGAATTGTAATGCTGCTTTCAGTACCGTTACAACCACATATTCGTATAGTTACCACTGCATACGCCCCCAATATAACGACGATCTGATGTATATTGGAACGATTTTCCGTCATCCCTTGTCAAATTTGGTTTCGAGACAAACCGGATTTGCCGTTATGCCATCATTAGTGTCGATTTTCGTTCTGATCTGTTCTTGTCGTTTGTCTTGTATTTATAGTTCGTAGGTACCTGAGCAGGTATTGTCAAAATGGATGTTTGTGTATGTGCTGTGTGTTCATTCAGAACCGAGGTTGATTTTTACTGATCGATTTGTGTGCTGACTGAGGTAGGTAAAAATAATTAATTCTAGTCGTTTGACCTTCTTTGTGGGTTTGTTGCTTTGGTGCGTTTATTGTTTAGTGTTTAATTGTTGTTGTGTGTTTGTCTGTTGTACCTTTGTAATTTCTTTGTTTCTTGTAAACAAATTTTTAAGGTTAAAATATAGTGTTAGAAATTGTGTTTATCTGTACGTTTATTATTCTACCGTCGAATGTCTTCTGTCTGTAGATTTCCAGGTTTCGAGTACATTGAGACGTCGGCCTTTTGCTCTTGTGTTAAGGACCCTAACTGTTTTATTGATGTTTGCTGGGGAAAATTAATTTTCGACCATGTGATCCGCGAAGTTGGACTCTAGTATAAGGTTGGACTCATTGTTTTTTGTTATAATCTCTAATGCGTTATCTGAACCTCGTACTTATTTGCCATCCTGTTTGTCCTATGTAACTTTGTTGGCATCTGCAGGTAAGCTTGTATACGCCGTGGCTGCTAAATGAATCCTCTGAGTTAGTGTTAGTTCTTAGTTTACGCCCTAGGTTTTTCGATGTTTTGAACGCTGTGTTAATGTTTTATTTTTTTAAAGAAGTTTGCCAATTTATATGTTGATTTTCCACTATATGTCATAGCCGTCCAGGTGTTAGTATTATATGACGATCAGCAAGCGAACGAGAGACCACCGAACAAATGCAAGTGATTAAACGCACACATTTCATTCGCACCACAAGGGCCTAGCTGCGAGTGCGCAAACTTCTCAAATTGTTTATAATGACTAATAGTTAAGTAGAAACAATTTGCATTTGAGAAATCCAAATTACGATAAAGATAAGTCTGCACCGCAAATATTTTGTGTGAACGGATATAATTCGCTTATACTGCACACCACCCTAATATTTGTCCCAGCCGGTGACCTTAGTCACCCTCACTACTTTTTGGTGTGTCCGCAGTTTGGGCGTGAAGGAGCATAGTTCTTACCCACGCCTCCTCCTAGAAACTGGTGCGTCAACCGCCAGCGTAGCCACGCCAGCCAGACCACCATATAAATAACCTGAGTATATTTCATCCAACCCGCCGCCTGTAGCCCCTCGCCCATCGATTTCGCCAACTATCTGCCACTTTAAAATCGATCTACCGCAGCGCCAACTACGCCCGTAACCCCTCGGTCATTCAACCGCTGCATCAACTAAACCTCACCAACTCATCACTACAAACCACCAGCGTTCACCGATTCAACAGGTACCGTTCACCTGATACCGATTTCAGCAGCCACCGATTGCTTGGAAATCGATTTACTGCTTCATGTGGTATTGCAATCACACTCCCAAATCTCAACACCACCAGTCATTTGCCTGTCCAACCTGCATAGCCCCCTCGACTGGACAATGGGACACTAGTGCGCTCCCCATCGCTATTATAACTACATAAGCAGTCTCACTACGATAAGTGTGTGTTTGTGTATGCGTCTGACTCAAATAACACCAGTACAGTCGTGTATTCAGTTAGAAAGAATATAGGTGACGTCTGGATTCTGAACAGGCTGACTGCGGCCCCTCTCATCTTAGCCTTGTGTACTTTTGAATTTTTTTGGACCGATTTTCCATCATTCCTCGTCAATTTTTGTTTGGAAACAGTTTCGGCGTTGTGCCATTTTCTAAGTCATTATTCGCTCAGTTAGTCGAGTTAATGTTTAGTTGAATGCTTTCGCAGTCCTTCATTCTAATGAACTGTCCTTTATTAAAGTCATGTAAATTAGGGTAGTTGTTAGTCAGCTTACTACTTGCTCTGGGCCGCGACTTTTAGTAATAAAAACCACGCCCACTTTGTGAAGGAATATCAAGTATTTTCTATAAATAAGATTTGGTGATGATACAATACATTACTGGATATCGCAGTAATTTGTAAAGCTACATTGCTAAAATTCAATGCTAAATTAAAAAAAAACAGCCATATTCCATAAACAACTGCTAACCACGCCCACTTTCTATATAAAAATGAAAAATACAAATACGCATTCAGGACTTGTAGCCTAGATTTGTCTCCATGAATTCGGCGTCAGAGACATTTTTATTGTTCATATAAATACAGTTACACAGCAGTTTCGAATACTAATGAATGAATTGGGGACGGTCAACTTCGCCGTTGACCGAAATATAGTCATACTTGGCTCAAGTTGAAACATTAAAATTCCCATAAATCTCCATCGATTTTAGCACGTTGAAAAATATGGCACTAAATCGATCATATTGAGATAGGTGTTGGAATGATTGGAAATGTTAACCAAAACTCAAAATTCGCGACAGGATAAAAGTTTCACAGCCCGGGTTAAATTTCTGCCAGAACAAAAGGAGCGGTCTGGTAGCTGATGTTAGAAATTAAATTTAGGGAAATCTTTTCTTAAACGGAAGCAACTGGAGGCACCCAGGAAAGATATTAACTTTCCTCTAGTCACTCAGGGGACAATTTGCCAATATAGGAAACAGTTAACAAAAACCACTTTTACTCAAAAAGAAATACACTTAAGTATTAACCCTTAATATGCCTCAATTCACCAATACCAAATAAATAGACAACGCGCACAAACTCATTTAAATGCTATAAAATTCAGACGGGAACAGTGAAGTAATCTCGAGTCCTTGAAATTATACACCAATCATTTTATAACATAGATATATGTATGTATGGCCAAGCATGTTGCCTTGAACAAGCAAACTTACCAACAACAAAGCCTTTCATTGAAGGGAATATATGAAAAATCTCTGCAACAGAGAATAATTGTCACAAAATTCCTTGCGAATTCCATACACGCACACAACAATCAACGAGATATGTTGACTTTAGTAATTTCAATTGTATGCTAATACACACATACACACATATGTACTTATGTATATGTAAAAACAAATATACCTATTTTTATTTACCGCTTGCTTGCATTTTCCCACTCAATTTATATGCTTTGCGTAAACTTCAAGTACGTCCCTCCATGTATGTATGTACATTTATTCTCATCAGTCTACAGACAACTTCGTTTAATTCCGACTTCCTTGTCCTTCAGTTACGCTTTAACCTTTGAACATATACACTGAAAGAAATGGTGCTAGTAAAATCAACAAATCGGTTCTGTTGTTCTTGACTTAACGGAGATTCGGTGAAATTGATCGAATTATGGTTAATTCGACCGAATTCTTTGTCAAGCGAACATATTAGTTTAGTCATTTCAACAGAAGAGAAATTGTCGCTCTTAAGTTAACAAAATTTTTTAAAATTGACAGATTCCTATTCAATCTAACTGATTTTTCTGTTAACACAACTGATCTTACAGGTCATTTCAACGGCGATCAACTGTCAATACATAAGCAAATTTCAAAGAGAATTTTATGCTCACTGCGCTCTCTACTTTGTACTTATGACGATGGTGCCAATTGTTAAAAAAAAACACAAAAATAAGAAAACCATCAAATCGAAAAAACACACAAAAAGGGCAAACAACAAAAAACTAGTTTTGCAGTTATCAATGCAAAACGAAAAAACCCTTTTTTGAATTTAATGTGCAAAAAATTATGAGATACCGGGACACCTATTTATCGGGTACAATTTTGCAACTTCTCGTCCAAGCGAATGCAAAATTGCGCCCTCTTATTGCAAAAGTTTTGCTTGAACGAACAGGATTTTTCCAAAGTTAGTAACATTTTGTTCAAGTTTTTATGCATTTTCACTTACGCGAACGAATCTAATAAGATAATAAAAAAAACATCCTTCTTTAATGTAGATGTTTCCGACAAAATAAAAGTTTGAGGTGTTTTGGAATCGTTTCAACTTAAAGTGTTACGAAAATTAAACTTGCCGAATTACATGTAAAGTTACTCCAGTGGTGAATTACCTTCCTGCGATTTGATTCTTTACTTTTCTATAACTTGCAGGTTCTCTTTTTAAAATTTTACGTTAAAAATTTATACTACAAGTTTTGTTCGAAACAGTAAAGTGTGGCAACTAGATGCGAAGGAAGAAATTGGGAGTGAGCTGAGCTGCAACTGAAAGAATTGAGAATCAGTTTTGTGACTGCTAATTTCATTTATATATTCATATGTATGTATATGTAGCAAGCATGCGTATTTATGTATTCACATATTTACGTGTTAATATGGCGGCCGCCCGTGGTGGTATGGTAGCGTGCTTCGCCTACCACTCCGAAAACCCAGGGTTCACACCCCGGGAAAAGCAACATCAATATTTTAGAAACAAGTTGTTTTCAATTAGAAGACAAATTTTCTAAGCAAGTCACACCCCTCGGAAGTGTTCGGCAAGCACTCCGAGTGTATTTCTGCCATGAAATGCTCTCAGTGAAAACTCATATGCCTTGCAAATGCCGTTCGGAGTCTCATATGCGCGCGTATATGTGAGTGATACTTGCACAAATAATTGCCTACTTTTGGGAGTATCTCAGTATCAGCTTAGAGATGATAGTATCCCTTAGTGTTGCTAGTATTCGTCACACCACCTAAGTCTGATCGTCCCGATCAGACAAATCTCCCGATCTAAACGTCGCTAGCATCTCCAAATGTACCACTCTTCTACTCCGTGATTTCTCAATGTTTTGTATGCGGTAGATGGTATCACTGATCTTCTTCACAACTTTCGGGCCTTACAACGCCCGAAATTTGGATGGAACACCTTTCCGCCGGTGAGGGTTGTATAACAGTACCAAATCTCCCTCCAAGAAACCTTCCGAATTATTGTTCTCATCGTACCTGCGTTTTATCTTACTACTCATTATCCTGGATCGTTTCCACGCACTCCGTTGTTTGGCCAATGAACTACTTTGTAGAGCTTGCTCTTGACGGATTGGCGTCATATAATCAGTATCGTTCCGACGTTTCCCAACAGTAGTGCGCCCTGGCTTAAAACCACCCTTGCATTCTTTCCAAGAAATGACTTATCAACAATCTCCGCCACAATGCATTTATGTGGAACCATGACCTTTCCAATTAAGACTCGCCTATAATCGTACGCAGCCTTCCTCTAGGTAGCGGTTTTACTCTCCTGTTGACCAAGGCAGATCGGATTAAGGAATGAGATGCGCCCGTATCTACAGTCAGTAAACGCTCCTTGTAATCCACATTTCCTCTGACGGTAAGACTGCTTGATTTCCTTCCAATTTGCGACACAGATATCACAGGACATTCGGTAGCTGAAGCTAGCTCTCGATCTCTACATCTGACTTGCTCTTGCTTATCTCTTCCAGTTTACGTTTACGACCATCCAAGTTTGAACTACCAGGACCGGTGCTGCAATGACGAGCAATGTGACCTGAATTACCGCACTTGAAACATTTCATAACTCCGTCATTTTTCTGTTGTGATTCCTTCAGCGCCTCCAATATTGTGTTCACCCAGTTTGGCCTTTCCACTTCCACACGGCGTGTTTTGAAAACTGGCTTACACAGAAGCGACGCTGTTTCCTGAATCAGAGCATGTGATACCGTTTCTGCGAATGTAGGTTTTGGGTTTGCGTATGTCGCTCGCTTCGTTTCGACATCCCGTATTCCATTAATAAAGTCCTGGATTTTTACCCTTTCGGTATATTCCACGGGTGCGTCCGCATTCGCTAAATGTGTCAGCCTTTCAACATCCAACGGAAACTTTTGCAATGTTTCACCAGGTCTGTGGAAGCGGTTCAGTAACTCCATTTGGTATATCTGTCTTCTATGCTCAGTTCCGTATCGTCTCTCTAGAGCGCCCACCAATGCTTCATAACAGTTCCGTTCGCCCTCTGGAATGGTTTGTAAAATCTCAGCTGCAGGCCCTTTCAATGCCATGAATAGTGCAGCAGCTTAATCTTCCGCATTCCAGTTGTTCACTGCTGACTTCTTCTCAAATTGAAGCTTAAATACCTGGAAAGGAACAGAACCGTCAAATGATGGTGTTCTTATCTTTGGATTACTCGTTGAAACTGCTGGGCGATTTAGTTGCAACTCCTGTATACGACCTCTCAATGTTTCAATCTCGGCATCGATTTGTCCTCGAGCTGTAAAATTTTGGTATCTTGTCCTTCCAGCTTTTATGTTACCCTTGCTTCCTGTGCTTCCAACTGCGAAGATATTTGTGCCACCTGCAATGATCGCTCCTCTTGTGCTTCCATCTTAGATGTAATCTGTGATCTTGGATGCCATATATGTCTTATGTTCTTCCAGTTGAGGTTCCATCTAGGATGTTACTGTCGACGTTTGTGCAGATGTTGCAGCCAAAATCGTGTTCAAGTCTGTGTTCGCCATTGTCTGCGGTGTTTCATGTTTCTCCTCCAATTTTGTTGTCTCATCGCCATCAAGATGAATGACATACTCCTCCACGTTAATTCCTTCTAATTCCATTGCCTCTCGTAGCGCTACCTGAAGTTCGAGTTTATTGCCGGTTGTATTCAATCCACGGCTCTCCAACTCCTTCTTCAGTTGCTGGATCTTCAATTCACTCCACTTTGCCATGTCCTTGTTGTATTCAAAATCTTCGGAATTTATTCAACAATTCCTCTTCTGACAACAATTGTAACGTTTTTGGGCAATTCCACTTATTTGGAACCTTCTACTAACGTTCGAGTCACTAAACTGTTGAATAAATAACTCCACTATTCAATAATGCAAAATGGCCTTTATTAAAGTATGTACTTCACAATAACACTTATACTTCGCAACTGATAGCTTGCTTAAATAAAACTCGTTTCCCATGCCTCAGCTGGTGTTGCTTTTATACTCTTTTGGTTTCCTCGTTGACATATTTCTAAGCGTTTCTATTTCTAGAATTTGCAACTTGTTTACTAGTTATAAAATTATAACTACAGATGCTTTTCATGGCAGAAATACACCCAGAGCGCTTGCCAAACACCGCCTAGGGGCGGCCCCGCTTAGAAAAATTATTATTATTGTTATTATTATTATAAACTTAAATGTTGGCTGTGTAGAAATTAAAAAAATTACTTAGACTTGCCACTTTGCATATGCCTTTGATTGTAAGTAGATACCTTCCTATCATATACCACACTTTTTTTATATTTACACAGTTTAAATATATGTAAATAAGTACTTGCTCAAACAAAAGTCTACAACAATTTCGCGCAATATTGCGTCAAAATTCAGTACGTCTATGCGCTACAAGCATTCCTTAAAGCACAAGTCAAGCAACCAATCAAGCAGTTAGTTAAGCTATAACAGTAAATGGAGGTCTCTGGCACCCAATACTTACAAACTTAGCTTAAAGCTTCACAGCTAACTACACTGATAATAAACCTGAATGTGAAGATATGTATAAAGATATATATGGGGTATTCCATCCCATTTCGACCAATTTTAAACCCGACCCCTTTAGAATTGGCTGAAAGTTTTTCTTCTTTTTCTAGCTTACGAAAGACGTTTTTCAGAATTTTTTCAAATTTTTTCATCCAACTTAAAAAAAGTTATGAATTTTAAAAAAAACACCGTTTTTGTTTTCAAAATGCTATAACTTTTTCAATAATTGACCGTTTTGGATCTTTTTTTTTAATTTGTTTTTAAATGTACTTTTCGGAAAAAATACAAAAAAATGTTTAAACTTTTGTTTTTTGTAATTTTTCAGTTTTTTGAGATTTTTCGAATTTCGGCATTCTCATAAAAAACTTCAATCAATTCTGCAAACATCCCCCATTCCAAAAAGTACATTTAAAAACAAATTTAAAAAAAAAGATCCCAAACGGTAATTTTTGAAAAAGTTATAGCATTTTGAAAAAACACCGTTTTTTTTTAATTCAAAACTTATTTTGAGTTGGACACCTTTTCTGATTTCAAAATGCTATAACTTTTTCAAAAATTGACCGTTTGGGATCTTTTTTTTTAAATTTGTTTTTAAATGTACTTTTCGGCAAAAATACAAACAAATTTTTAAAGTTTTTTTTTCAATTAAATAAAAAAAAATAATAATAATAATCGGCCCACTCCGGGATTAGTGGGGATGATTGCAGAATTGATTGAAGTTTTTTATGAGAAAAAAAAATGGCGAAATTCGAAAAATCTCGAAAAACTGAAAAATTACAAAAAAAACTTTAAAAATGTTTTTGTATTTTTTCCGAAAAGTACATTTAAAAACAAATTAAAAAAAAACAAATTTAAAAAAAAAGATCCCAAACGGTGAATTATTGAAAAAGTTATAGCATTTTGAAAACAAAAACGGTGTTTTTTTTTAATTCATAACTTTTTTTAAGTTGGATGAAAAAATTTGAAAAAATTCTGAAAAACGTCTTTCGTAAGCTAGAAAAAGAAGAAAAACTTTCAGCCAATTCTAAAGGGGTCGGGTTCAAAATTGGTCGAAATGGGATGGAATACCCCGTATATTAGATCGATTTTTCGATAGGAGTTGTGTTCAGAAAAAAACTTCCCCTACGGATACCCAAAACAATAATTTTCGAGCTTGTGAAATTTCATTTTTTTTACTTTTTTTCGACTTTGATTTTTAAGGTTTTTTTCATGACCTACTAAAAAATTTTTCATTTGATTGTAAAATATTCATGTATACCCTGTCCGACCCAAAAATGACCGCTAAAAAACGTTGTCGATAACAGTTTAAAAAAAAACAAAAAAAAACGTTTTTAGCGGACATTTTTGGGTTGGACAGGGTATACATATTAGAGGTTTACGCCGATCACTATATCGGCGGCGGCGGCGTAGGCACTATGATATACCGGCGGCGGCTGCGTGGACGGCGCGCCGGTGTACGCCGGTGTTCTTGCTTTAAAAAGCTTTTTTATATTTAAAAAAATAATATTTAGGAAAGGTTTTGTTTGTATGTATTTAAGGGAATCAACGTATTGGCGAGGAGGGACTGTTCTTCATTCACTACTCCAGGGACGCTTCGAACCTAGCCCCGGTCTAAGAGACTGGTACTGCTGCGTCTGCCGAAAAAAATTGAGGTAGTTAAAATGGTCACACTTTTGTCTTTGTGTCTCGTACAAAGTGTAGTTTCACTGAAGGAGATGTTCTGTTGTAACTTCTAATACTCGTTATCGACACGATTTCTTTAAATTATTTGTGACACCTTGCTGGTCACGCACAAAGGTGACTAACGTTTGCTATTAATGGTCCTTTAATACTCATGGCTCTCATGGCACAGTTTTAACGATGAGCACCAACGCTGTCCTATTGTTGATCGTGCCAAAGGGGGCATATAGTTTTTTTCGGCTGTTTTAAGAGCTAGATTTCCCGAAGTGCGAACAGTAGCAATCCTGTCCACCACCAGTCGCACAGAAGCTATAGGATTTTGACTTTGAACTTATATCTTCGTGAACGTCACTAGAAGCTCTATGTATAGCTCCGAAGACTTTTTTTGTCGCGCTATACTGCCGAGCAGTACAGAGAAACACCTTGCAACAAGGAATAACTATTCGGCCAAGGATGCCGCCCTCGAAATCATAAGCAGTCCAAGTGGATATTATTGCGTAACTCATGGGTGAAAAAAGTGTAATCCTACATAATTTTACCAGGACGCTGGATACCTTTTTTTTTAATGTAGACCAAAATTTACAGACGTTTGTGTTCGAAACATTGATTTCAATAGTGTTCGCTAAACCAAAACGATATTTTAGAATGAAAGCCGACTGGTTTTAAGTTGAAAGATGTTAGGGTTATACGCTCAGTTCAAGCTGTTGTTTTTAGGCCTTTTGATACAAGAATTCATTATGAATAACCGCGTAGCTTCAGTTTCCAAACTAGTTCGACTGTCCACTACGTTAGAGTAGTAGCACACCCGGTCATTTGTTACACTGTCTGGGGAAAACTTTTGCATCACCACTTTTAGTGTTCTTGCGAAGGACAAAGCCTCACCTGGTAAACATATATGCCTACGTATTCACATTTGTAAAAGGAGCCGTTACGCGTAGGTTATACTTAAACAGGGTTGATAGGCTATATCCAATGTGATTCACTCCAAGGGACTAGTTGGGATAGGGTCGCCAACTTTAGGAAATGTCAAAACGGGAGACTTGGGTGTTGAATGATGTAGTGTCAAAATCAAAATTAACACATCAGACGCTATTTTAAAGTTTCGCAAATAAACAACAGATGTTTGAATATAAGGCCAAGTGATTTTTCAAAACCTTCTATCTTCAACTTAAGTATGAGGTGAGAATTAATTCAAAGGAGAGTTAAAACCCCTGGGACCTACTTATTAAAGGATTTTGCATAACTGATTTCGCTTATTATCTACGCCAATCGGAATATAGAATTTTTGAAAAAATCAGCATTTTTTTGGTAACTTGCTTTTTTATCAACATAAGGACAATTTGAGACCATGTTCGACTTAGGTAATTTTATTTGAATTCATTGTTCCTTCTTAATTTTTTTTTAAATTATGCAAAGTGAGCACTTAAATTTTTATATAATTTTTCTTTTAGAGTTTTGTTTTAATAACTTGGTGAATTGGGTGATGTTAAGCTGACATAGAAAGCACCCGTTTTTTAAAACAACAGTTAGAAAGAGTTAAACTTCGCAATTAGTTTCTTATAACTGGCAATGATGCGCATGCGTTGATACCCTTTCGACCATATCCGTCCAATTTTCGACATGAACAATAAATGGCCTAGGCAGTTTTAAACGAGTATAAAATATAGTACCGCGCCGGACACCGCCGCCGCCGCGCCGATATTTTTGACAATCGGCGTTCAAAAAACGACGACAATCGGCGGCAGCGGCGGCGTTTATCGGCGGCGTATATCTCTAATACATATGAACATTTTTTTTGTAGGTCATGAAAAAATCTTAAAAGTCAAAGTCGAAAAAACGTCAAAAAATTAAATTTCGCAAGCGTAGTAGAACTTTTTTTCCCGAGCCCAAATCCTAACGAAAAATCGATGGCGCGATATCGGTTAACTATCGTCCATACAAATCGATCCACCCTAATATATATGCTATGTTGGAAGTATGAGGGTGTTGGTGGGCGCGGAAACACACACCCACCCACACACCCTTCAAGCACGTGTATGCTTTATAATAAAATATCACATGCTTAGGTTGAGTATATCATAAACGTTACTTGTTTTTTCTATTTTAAATTCAAATAAGGTTTCTAAGCACGTTTTGGGTTGAGTAGGCTCATTGTGCGTACATTAAGTACATAGTCCCTATTGTTATTGT
The DNA here is from genome assembly GCA_029619165.1 of Eurosta solidaginis. NCBI lineage: Eukaryota > Metazoa > Arthropoda > Insecta > Diptera > Tephritidae > Eurosta > Eurosta solidaginis. The sequence goes on from JARSSU010037649.1 coordinate 43,213, forward strand.
GTTGCTTTAACGATACAGACACTCCCCGAAGGATTTGGGGAGTGTTATCGATGTTGATGGTCCTTTGCCGGATATATGTAGATCCGGTACGTTCCGGTAACAAAGCACCATTAGCTTTGAAGCTATAAAGCATTGTATTGCGCTTACCAACCCCTTGAATCCTCATAGTCCACGTGAATCCCCCATAGTCGGTGCGTTTATGGATTTTTTTCAATGCAAAAATGTAATATTTACACTTGTCAAAACATAATTAAATTTCTTCCTTGTGGACACAATCTTTTAATGTTCCTCCTTGTATTATGCCTTAAAATGTGATATGAACTAGGTTTGTTAATACAATAATTTTGGAAATCCTAGATATTTGTGTTCTCACACCAGAAATTAGTTTAGAGGTCAGATAAGGTTAAGAGGAGTTGCGTGGCAATTTCCCACACTTCCACTAGTAGACATTTTTGTCCATTGTGAGTGCCGAATGATGGCATATTCCTTCGACCAGATTACTTCCCCGTAGTCCTTGGCAAACCACTTACATATTTTTATAATCTTAAGTAGGAGCGAAAGATTCATCTTTCCAACCACTGCCAGACTGTTGCACAGAAATCTTAATGGTCTTATTTGAAGTTCTGGACATCGGCAGCGAAAGTAATGAATTCACTGCCCGCCACCGTCACCCTTATCCTGACAGCTTCGGAAGAGGTAACTTGTTGGTATGCGCCACCGTCGAATCATCACTATAATAGCGCACTGACTTATGATGACACTTGTAAATACCGTAACTGCAGATATATTTAGCTTGAGAAGGAAGTTAGTCGCTTTTCTATCAAAACATGACCATAAGGATGTTGAGACCTCGCAATCATCCCGAGTGGTCCACAACAAATCCGTTGTCCTAATCCCATATTCCTCGATTATCCCCAGAAGATAACCCAGCGGGGTCTGTCTGCTTCACTTATGTCTATTTCGAAATCTTTTTTGGTCATTCCCTTCGCACGATGAATTGTGATGCCTTTAAGACGCCCTGGCTGTCGTCAATTGGTCTTTGGAATCGTACTATTTTGAAGCAGTCTGGCTGCTCTCCTTATGGCGTAGACATGCTTCTGGAAAACGCTGCATGGGTCAGGAATTCAATACGATTCATTTACCTACAGATACTCTGAGTAAAATAACAGCTCCAATTTCCTTGTCACATTTTCGAGCCGTCTGGGAAGAGAGATATATTAATGTTCTGCACCTGAAAGTCAATAACCGCCGCGATATTTTCGGTGTTGGTCATCAAGCGAGTTTAATCGTCCTCCATGCTTCTTATAGCGCTTGACATTCCCGTAGATGCTGGCCTTTGTACCTTCCCAACACAATATTAATTGTTTTTTGTCCAGCGCCGTCCACCAGACAAGAGCTTCATACGTTAGTAGAGGTTCTTTGGCTATGTTGTGCATGCCATGTATAATATGCGGTTTTTGTTGTTGTAGCGATAACGATACTCCCCAAAAGTTAAGAAGAGTGTTGTCGATACGCTCCGGTAGCTAGCACCATTAAGGTACTAGCCCCACTATCTCGCGAACGGTTTACATGACCACATTGAACTTTCTAGGTCATCCGGCAGCCACCCTCTAATGCGATGAGCAATTTGGGGTCGCCAGAGCGTCGCCAGATATGCGGTGAAAGTCCTCAGTTCCTTTTGAAAGCCCTTTTGCAGGTATAGTACACTACCTGTGCTTTCTTATCTCATTATTCCTTTTCCAGCTTCATTTGAAGTCAAGAATCATGCGAAAATATTTGGCTTCAGAAGAGACATTTATCGTTGAGCCGTTTAGCCTGGGTAAATTAAAAGAGAGAATTTGTGTTAACCAGCCCGTTTTTCTCTGTCCATCGCAGAATTCAAAAAAAAAGCAGTTTCAATGAGCTCGCCAAACGTTGGCGGAAATTGACCTATGAGCAGAATCATTAAGTCGTGGTAAAAAGATTTCTAGAAAAGGCGATAGCACGCCTGAGCGTTGCTTCTGGTATCCATTTTAGAGGTCCTTAAGTTGCGTGGACGACACTAGGCCTGCACATAGCAATGATTCATGCAACTATAGAGTATTGGGTTCCATGTCGTCGCCTCCATTTGAACGTTGTTAAAGTCACCCTCTACGTGGAGGGAGGGCTGCCAAGGTATATTCTTTGCAGTGAAGTTGAATAAGTACCTTAGATTTACAGAAAGCATATAACTTCGTTTGATCCCTTAGGGAGTTAGTTAGAACTATTCTCCTTTTGCTGTGTTCAAACGTTCCATACTGCCTAAATATGTATAATACTAGGCCCATCAAATTCTTATTACTCTGAGTTAGCTCTTAATAACAAGAATGAACAAAAAATCTCTAATATTATGTACTTCACCTTCATCGACTCCTGTAATCCATGCGATGTATGTTCCTTTTCGTAAATGAGTAAGTGTTTGTGCTGATTTCGCACACACACATACACATATGTAGGTACTTTGTCAACCTTGTAAAGTACTTGAAAGTTGAAGATACCTCGTAAATTTCAGAAATTGTCAGCTCAATTTTAACTACTCAGTGAATGCAAATGCACCAACTGTATACACATGTTATGTTGTAATTGCAACTGCGAAAGCCTAAGGCTGATCTTATTGTCTATTCAGTACATACATATGTATATACCTTCTATTTAATATATAAATACAGAGAAAACCTCTCCTAACGGACACCTTCATTAGGCGGACGCCTCTCTTTGCCGGACATTTTTTTATGCACCAAGTTTTAAGTACAATTTTTATAATAAATGATCCTCCGTTAGGCGTACGCGCTCTTGGCCGGACGCAGTCAGCTATCTATATATATAAAAATCAAATTCTGTGTGTGTTTTCGCTATGGGAACGTATTTCCCACACTTCAATTATCATCAAATTTTGGCTATAGGTTCCTTCGATCAAGACGAAGGTTTCTCATATTTCAGAACTAAGAATTGAAAATAAATTTTTTTTTCAATTTCACGTGCGCCACTGGGTGGTGCGGCAAATTTTGTATGTCAGCAAAAGTTACGCATACGCCATATACGTACTTAATTGCAGAACTTTTGTTTGGTCATAGCATTGAATTCACAAAAAGTTAAAGAGATTGCACTGAGTAATTTAAAAGTTTTTATTAAATTTAAGCATTCCATTGTAAAAGTAGCTGTCTATATGAGATGATAGACAAAAAATGTGCAGCTAAAATATTTTTATTAATTTATGAGATATAGCGTCTGAGTTGTGTGTAACAAAATAAAATTTGAAAAAACAAAGCAAAGAATGATAAATTAGAGGAATGAGGGAGGTAAGAAAAAACAAGGAGAGAGGTAGAGGGTGTAAAAAAAGAAGAGGGCGAGATAAGGAAATTATAAAGGGTAAGAAAGAGAAGAATTTGGAGATACATTTTGAAGAAGATCAATAAAATCGTATATACTGATTGGTTGACTTTGAGTAACTAGAAGGAATGCCTTAAAATACACCTTCTTATCTAGATTAGTATCTGCCCAACCCGAGCAACGCCGGGTGCCCTGCTAGTTTGTTATAAAACGGGATCAAAAACCTCTACTGAGCGGACACGTACCTCTTATTGGCGGATACTAAGACCTATTTTCATAACAATCAATCAAAAACATTTCTTGGAGGGCCGCGACCTCGTCATATGTTTGAAAGATATCGTACTGGTTGTAAACATACATATGTATTTGCCAAATAAAATAGGGGCTCCCGGAATAAAACCAATTTTACGTTAAATATATATATACTCAGTTCTAAGAGGTGTCAGAATCTGTCACTTTTTAGTATCACTTTTGTATAAATAAAAAGTAAGACTTCCAGATTGCCTGACGCTTGTTAAGGCTAAACTGGCCGGTCCATAAGTATCTCACTTTAACTGAGTGGGTTTAGAAGCTTATTCGACAAACTGAAAACCCCCCTCCAGAACAATGACCTATGTTATGAAATAACTACGTCCTCTTGGAAAAGACTACATCAACTCTTTGTATCTAGTTCAAACATCACTGGCGGCTTCTAGACTTAATAATTGGATTTGACGTGATCTTCGACACTTTGGAACTCTACGCTTGCTTTCATAACTTTTCTACTGGGTTGATCATATGCAGTTCTTGTCTCCTTTTCCAGTTCATTGGCCTTTTCGTTACCAACTATGCGCATATGCCCGGGCCGGGCCCTATATTTGTAATAACTTTCTCCCTGTTCCATTTCTTCCAAGTGCTTAGTTACACCTTCTATTTTTATATTATTCTTCGATTTGTGCAATTCTCTTCCACTATCTCTGCTGCTTTGGTCCAGGCTTACAATTTTACCTGAAAGACTCTGCCAGTTTGCACGATCTTCCTACTACACGTTCGGCATAGTATATAATGGACCATCGCATAGAGCAGTGTAATATAAAAAATTGTCTTTAATATAAAAGTTTGTGAGTACTTAATATATTAAGTAACGTAAAAAAAATAAAACAGCTTGCTTTCCCTTGAGCGTACTCCTCTCGTAGGCGCACAAAAGTTGACTAGCGGCGAGTGTCCGCGCTGGGGGTTTTACTGTATACTCTTACAAGCATTTCTTCTACTTTTGTTTTGCTTTTTCTACTTTGCTGCCAGCTTTGTCACCTAAGCAAAAAATTCTTATTACCGCCATTGCCCCTGTAACTGTCTCGAGGTTTTCTTTTAGCTTTTCCGCCAACAAAGTTGTGTTAGCATTTGCTAAGTGACACAATAAAGCTACATACGTACGAATAGTTAGCAGAAGAAAAAATAGCAGAAGAAGACATATAAAGCTAACAAAAAAAGTTTCTTTCTATTTCTGTCATTACCGCGGGGAACCACAAGCACTTGGGGGTAGCGGTAACATACATACTTACATACATATGTATACAAAAATACATACGCAGCGTGTGTGTGTGTGTGTGGTGTGTGCGTTGTGTTTACTTTCCTGCGTGCTTGACTGATTAGAAAAGTTGGCACCAAAATGTAGAACTTGTCCGAGGACGAAAGGCAATAGTCACTTGCGGTCTATACACCACCACCCTTCCCTCCTTCCATTATCATACTCTCCAACTGTCCCTAAAGCCACAAACAGCATCAACTCTTTGTATCAGCATTTTTAACTGTTTTGGTTAGCGGTTGCAGTTAAATTCAGTTTATACCATTTATTTAGCTCTCATTTTTATTTTGTGCTCTCTATTTTACTGTATCTCTCTCTCTCTCTCTCTATCTTCTCTATTAGCATCTCTTTTTCGGTGCTAATACAAATTATAACATCGGTGCTCTTTCCTTCGCTTTTGCCTTCGTTTTATGTGTTTTTTGTTTTTTTCTATTCTCACAGCTTTCTACCCATAGTCGTCCTGTGTTAGTGGCCTCCTTTTTATGCTCCTACATATAAAGTTGTCATCCATCCAACACCTCCGGTGCTGTACACCAGCATGTAGGTCGATGTTTATTTTATTTAATAGTTATGCAAGCAACGGCTTTTACCCAAAATAGAATTTTCTTATATTTTTTTGTTTTTTCTAAATTCATTGTACTTTGTTCTATCTACATTTTCTATTTCTTTACTTTTGACATTTCTTATTTTTACACTTGTTTATTGCAGCGCCTAGATATACATATCTGTGATTCATTTATTGATTCATGTGAGTCATTTTGTACGCACAATAAACACATCTACACCAAACACCATGAGTCCAAAAAAAATCCTACAAACTATCATTTTAGTCATTTAGAAGTTTAAGGAATCTTATTTTATTATTATAGTATATAACGGTTATCTTTCCAATTGCTGAGCTTTCACTCTATCATCGATGTGCTTGTGCGACTATTATACCATCTATAATTCTGATCTCATATTTAACATTTAATCTAATAGTTTTTGAAGAGCTGCTTAGCTTGATACTATCTTTAGTCGTTTCTTTTTGTTTAACAAGTTTATCACTCACTATTTCTTCAGC